>SJYV01018739.1:2271728-2303178 GCA_006410875.1 Neotragus pygmaeus | reverse complement strand
TGAGTCAACTCTTCTCATGAGGTGGCCAAAGTATTGTAGTTTCAGCTTCAGCATCAGTCTTTCCAATGAACACCCAGAACTAATCTCCTTTAGGATGGACTAGCTGGATCTCCTTGCAGTCCAAGGGACTTTCAAGAGTCTTCTCCAACACCACAGTTCAAAAGCATCAATTCTTCGGTGCTCAGCTTTCTTCACAGTCCAACTCTCACATCCATACATGACCACTGGAAAAACCACAGTCTTAGCTAGACGGACCTTTGTTGACAAAGTAATGTCTCTGCTTATATGCTATCTAGGTTGGACATAACTTTCCTTCCCAGGAGTAAGCATCTTAATTTCATTGCTGCAATCACCATCTGCAGTGATTTTGGAGCCCAAAAATATGTTTCCACTGTTTCCCCAGCTATTTGCCATGAAGTGATGGGACCAGATGCCATGATCTTAGTTTTCTGAATGTTGAGCTTTAACCCAACATTTTCACTCTCCTCTTTCACTTTCATCAAGAGGCTTTTTAGCTTCTCTTCACGTTCTGCCATAAGGGTGGTGTCATCTGCATATCTGAGGTTATTGATATTTCTCCCGGCAGTCTTGATTCCAGCTTTTGTTTCTTCCAGCCCAGCATTTCTCATGATGTACTCTGCATATAAGTTAAATAAGCAGGGTGACCAGATACAGCCTTGACATACCCCTTTTCCTATTTGGAACCATGTCCAGTTCTAGCTGTTGCTTCCTGATCTGCATATCGGTTTCTTAAGAGGCAGGTCAGGTGGTCTGGTATTCCCCCATCTCTTTCAGAATTTTCCACAGTTTATCGTGATCCACACTGTCAAAGGCTTTGGTAATAAAATATAATACTTGGGTTATCTTTCCTACAAGCATAAGTGAGTTGTATTACACTGGGAAAAATTCATTTGCATTGTTATGAGTGAGAATCATATGCATTACCATCATTTTTCCGTAAGATAAAGTCTATCCCTCTAGAGAATGGTAAAATAGATTAGTCAACAGAAATCAGTCAGAGGTGTGCATTCCTATAGAATCAGATAATCCCTGGAGGGCCTGATAGAAAATGGCAAGCCTTCTTTGTCATCATGAAGTGGCATCATTGTACACCCACTGATTGCTTTTCCCCATTTCAGACCATGGATGATTTTTCTCAACATAAGCCAGACTGACTTTAGTTATTAAAGAAAGTTTCAGTTTTATACATCTGGCACACATGAGGTATAGTGAGTAAAACATTTAAATGTGCTATAAGCAAAACATGTAAATAACTGTGTGGCAAGCTATGAACCCTGGAGAAGATGGAAAGTGGAATGTGGCATCAGGAAATTGAGAACGACTGACAGCCTTGATTAATGTCACATATTAGTTATACTGGTGCAAAGGAATACTCCTCCTCATATGACCTGCCTGTTTTTTCCTGAAAAGTAGATACTTCCCATCAACATCATCATCATAACAGCAATAACAATAATTTCAGCTAACATTCATTGAGAGCTCATTTTGTTCCAGGCACTGCTTTAAGGGCTTTACATATATTTTCTCATTTACTTCTTACAACAAATGTAACAGTATCCTAATTTTGCAAGTGAGGACACTGAGGCCCCAAATGGTTAAGTAACTTATTCAAGGTCACCTACCAAATCAGTGATAGAATTAAGACTCAGACAAAAGCACTGTAACACCAGTGCTTTTTATGTAACTCTAATCAGAGCCCTTGTTGGGAGAGAAACTTCACTGCAATTGCAGCATCTATCTACTTCCCAAGAATTAACAGAATAGAGCCTCCAATTCACCCCTTGGGAACCTTCAAAACCTGAGAGGAAAATACTGTTAATAGTGGACAGAAGCCTGAGGTTGTAAAGACTGATGAGATAAGAAGCATTTGAGAGCTAGGACTCATTTCTCATATAGGTTGGATGGAATTTCCTGAGGCAAAGTGGCAGACATATCACACAGTGCAGTATGTGATCAGGGCAGCCTAAAAGAAGGACTACAGAAAGAAACTGAAGAATAAGAAGTCAACCACAAGATGGCAATCAACTCTCAAAACATCAGGAAAAAAACAGAAAATTTATCTGATCTGTTTGTCTCCTAATATGAAGGCAAAGGAACAGACCCTTCCTCTCTGGATATCTGCCAGGACAGCAACGGTAAACTGGAGTGTAAGATTCAGAGGTGGTGGAGCTCCAGGAGACAAAGTCTAGGTTGTGGTCATATGAGTGGACACAGAGAAGTAAAGCTTTGAGCCTAAAGTGAATGGGTTGTCACAAGTATGTGATACTGAGAGTGACAGTAGGTTCTAGAATAAAAGAGTTTATGAACTTTGAATAAATGGGGGAACATAACATGACACAGGTGTGAAGAGCTGACTCACTAGACAAGACCCTGATGCTGAGAAAGACTGAAGGTAAGAGAAGAGGACAACAGAGGATGAGATGGCTGGATGGATCACTGACTCAATGGACATGAGTTTGAGTAAACTCCAGGAGTTAATTGGCAGGGAAGCCTGGCAGGCTGCATGCAGTCCATGGGGTTGCAAAGAGACAGACACGACTGAGCGACTAAACTGAAGTGAACTGAACTGAACATGACACAAATGATAGCAAAAAAAATAACCAAAAACCTGTGTCAGAATGGTCTAGGCTTTTCTTTGACCTCATGTGTATAAAACTAATAGTCCTTCAGGACCTCCATCTAGCAACTCATGTTCTATGACCCTAATTATGTGCAATAGCTACTGGAGTGGTATGAAATTTGAAATTCTATAGCAAAAAAATTGCCATTTTGATTGATAACAAAGAGCTTGGGATTCATTCCAATCCCAAAGAAAGACAATGCCAAAGAATGCTCAAACTATCGCACAATTGCACTCATCTCACATGCTAGTAAAGTAATGCCCAAAATCCTCTAAGCCAGGCTTTAGCAATACGTGAACCGTGAACTTCCAGATGTTCAAGCTGGTTTAGAAAAGGCAGAGGAACCAGAGATCAAATTGCCAACATCCACTGGATCATCAAAAAAGCAAGAGAGTTCCAGAAAAACATNCCTAAAGGAGATCAGTCCTGGGTGTTCATTGGAAGAACTGATGTTGATGCTGAAACTCCAATACTTTGGCCACCTGATGCAAAGAGCTGACTCATTCGAAAAGACTCTGATGCTGGGAAAGATTGAAGGTGGGTGGAGAAGGGGATGACAGAGGATAAGGTGGTTGGATGGCATCACTGACTCAATGGACATGAGTTTGGGTGAACTCCAGGAATTAGTGATGGACAGGGAGGCCTGGCATGCTGCGGTTCATGGGGTTGCAGTGTCGGACACGACTGAATGATTGAACTGAACTGAATGGATACTTCATTTTACCACAACTGTAAATCCAGTAGAAGTGTAAGTCACTCAGTCATATCCACCTCTTTGAGACCCCATGGACTGTAGCCCACCAGGCTCCTCTGTCTGTAGAATTCTCCAGGCAAGAATACTGGAGTGGATAGCCATTCCCTTCTCCAGAGGATCTTTCCAACACAGGGATCAAAGCCTGTTCTCCTGCATTGCAGATGGATAATTTACCATCAGAGCCACCAGGGAAGCCCATCAATCGATTAAGCTTACCTTTATTACATAGTAGGCCTGTGTTTTCTCCTCTTCTCCTTCAGGAGGCAGCATAACAACAGTAAGAATTTCATATCTATTCTTCAGCTTATCAATTTTACTTAGCCGCTCATGAAACTCAGCACTAACATGAAAAGAAAAGTTAAACACTGAAAAACAAACAATATACTTTTTTAAAAGACTATACTCATCTTAGAGAAGACATCTGTATTTGTGTTACTAATGAAACAGTTTAAATAGGTTCTCACTTTGCAGTTTTACATTTCAGTTTGAAAATAGGAAATCAGTCCTGAATATTCATTGGAAGGACTGATGCTAAAGCTGAAACTCCAATACTCTGGCCACCNCTTAGAGAAGACATCTGTATTTGTGTTACTAATGAAACAGTTTAAATAGGTTCTCACTTTGCAGTTTTACATTTCAGTTTGAAAATAGGAAATCAGTCCTGAATATTCATTGGAAGGACTGATGCTAAAGCTGAAACTCCAATACTCTGGCCACCTGACGTGAAGAACCAGCTCATTGGAGAAGACCGTGATGCTCGGAAAGACTGAAGGTGAGAGGAGAAGGGGACGACAGAGGATGAGATGGCTGGATGGCATTTACTGACTCCTTGTATATGAGTCTGAGTAGGCTCCAGGAGTTGGTGATGGACAGGGAAGCTTGTCGTGCTGCAGTCCATGGGGTCGCAAAGAATCGGACACAACTGAGCAACTGAACTGAACTGAACTGAACAGTGAAAGGTCTCAGATTTCACCCTATTTAAAAGCTAGCAAGTTAGTCTGCCACTTTCATGGATGCTGGCAGAAAACACAATATATCTGGGTAACAGAAAAAGACCTTTACCACTCATTGGCATATCAAGTAGCATGAGCTACCTATTTGCATTGGTTCCCCTTGCTCTTGAAGTCACATGCAAGTAAGGAGGGGCTCAAATGGATGCTGTACATACAGTAGGTTTATGTCACAACTGAAGAACTCAAGCTTAGCTAATCCAAATAGTTCATAATGGGAAATAAGCAAACATACCTAACCTTTGCTCCAGAGGGAGATACTATCTCTAGTTCCCAAGGCTATTCACTATCCAAATATCCTTTAAAAGATAGTCCTATGCAAATCAAAACCACAATAAGATATCACCTCACACCTGCAAGAATGGCTACTATCAAAAAGAAAAAAAATAAAGTATTGGTGAAGATGTAGAGAAACTGAACCTTTAAGAACTCTTGGTGGTAAAATGGTAAAACCACTATGAAAAATATGGCAGTTCCTCAAAAAGTTAAAAATAAAATAGCCGTATGATCCAGTCATCCTACTTCTGGGTATATACCCTAAAGAACTGAAAATGGTTTTCAAAGACATGTCTGCACATCCATGTTCATATATTATTCCCAGTAGTTCAATAGCCAAGAAGTGGAAGCAAGCCAAATGTCCATAGGCAGATGAGTGGATAAAATGTGATACATACATACAATGAAGTATTATTCAGCCTTAGAGAGAAAATCTATCACATGCTACATGGGTGAGTCTTGCAGACATTATGCTAAATACTATAAGCCAGTCAAAAAAGACAAATATCAATACTACATGATCCACTTATGTGAGGCATCTAGTGTAGTCAAATTCATACAGGCAGAAAAAATAGTGGCTATCAAGGGCTAGGGGAAGGGGAAAATGCAAAGCTAATATTTAATGGGTATAGAGTTTCAGTTTTACAAGATGAAAAAGTTCTAGAGATTTGTTGCTCAAAAATGTGAAAATACTAATATTACTAACTGTACATTTTTAAATGGTTAAGATAAATTTTAGGTGTTTTTCACCAAAAATTTTTTAAAATATGGTCCAGAACAGGATAGCTATTGCCTCTCCTCGCAAGGTATGCCTAAGTATGAGAAACCTTTGGAGAATTATCTCCTGAGATTTACAGCCTTAAAATTGCTGGTTACTTTTTTCCTTTTATTCCAGTAAATTTATATTTTTAAATCATTTTTAACTTATTTAGTAATAATGCTAATATATGTACGGCAACATGGAGACTCATTTGCCTGCTACAGCTTCATGAAAATAAGCCTTCTAACCATAGTAAAAAGAAATCTTCAACATACAAGGTTCCTACTCCTAAAGAAAGTTGATGGTAAAATATAGTATCAGAAGTTATAGCTTTGCTTATTTTTAAGTATTAATATTGTTTCATCAGAAAATATTTACTCATCCTTTATGTGATTGTAAAAGACAAGGCTTGTTGCCTTTCAGCTTAAGATGGTGGACTAAGCACAAACATGTCTCCTCTTTCCTAAAACAGAAAATATTAAAAGGAAAAAAAACCTACCACACCTCTGGAAACAAGAAAGATAATTTTCTTTATGAATGAAAAAATGGAAAACAAATGTGATATGATTGAGAGGAGGAAAAAAAGGAGATACAGAAGATTATGCAGAAATAAGAGCCACTTTTCATGAAAGAAGTCTGTAGAAAATTTTTTCTAGAGAAAAATAAGAAATTTACTAAAACAGATGCAAGAAAAATACAAGATCCACACTGTCCCATAACCAATAAATAAACTGAACCAACAGTTCAACTGAACTAAATCTTTCTCAAAAAACTCCAGATGTCCAAAGGCTTTACCGGTGAGGTGTTCGAAAATTCAAAATGTAATTTTGCTCTTTTACAAACTTACCTAGAGTATAGAAAAAAAGAAACACNCCCATAACCAATAAATAAACTGAACCAACAGTTCAACTGAACTAAATCTTTCTCAAAAAACTCCAGATGTCCAAAGGCTTTACCGGTGAGGTGTTCGAAAATTCAAAATGTAATTTTGCTCTTTTACAAACTTACCTAGAGTATAGAAAAAAAGAAACACAAAAATCATTTTATAAAAGTAGATGTAACCTTAATAACCTGATAATTTGACAAGGACAGGAAACAAAGGAACTATAAGAATAGAATGTAAAAATTACATAAAAATATTAGCAAACAAAATCTAGAACATATATAATATGTGACAGTTACATTTACTACAAGAAGGTAAGTTAGTTTAACTTTGAAAAAGCAATCAATATACAGTTTTCAATTATACTAACAGATTGAAGAAGCTATATCATATCAATGACTGAAAAAAAAATCACATAATAAAAGTCAACATTCATTTCTGATTAAACTCTTAGCAAAGAATGAAAATAAATGGGAGCTCTCTTAATATTGTAAAAAGAATATCAAAAAACACTGTAGTAAACTTGATACTTAATGATAAAACAATGAACACTTTCCCTTTGAGATCAAGCACCTGCAAGACAAGGGTACCTGCAATCACCATTACTATTCGTCATTGAACTGGAGGTTAAATAGCAAGGACAATAAAGCAAGAACAAGAAAAGTTATAGAGGTTGAAAAGGAAGACAGAAAACTGTTGTTTGAAAATGATGTCAATTAAATACCTGGAAGGTAGAATCTACAGATCAACTGTTAGGATTAATAAAAGTTTAAGCAAGATTGCTGAATACTTAATGAAACCAACTGCATTTCTACATACCAGCAACAAATCAAATATGAAATGCTTTAAAAAGAGATAAAATTGACAGTAACACTTAAAAAGTAACATGTAATCCAGGAAGGTGAAGTCGCTCAGTCATGTCCAACTTTTGCGACCCCGTGGACTGTAGCCTACCAGGCTTCTCTGTCCATGGGATTCTCCAGGCAAGAATACTGGAGTGGGTTACCATTTCCTTCTCCAGGGGATCTTCCTGACCCAGGGATCGAACCCGGGTCTCCCACATTGGAGGCAGATGCTTTAACCTCTGAGCCACCGAAATGAATCTTATACAAGATAGGTGAAATCTCTAGGGGAAAACTGCTTCAATAAATGCAGCTATTGGGTATCCATAAGGGAAAACATGTTAATGGACCCTTGGGCATGCGTGCATACTCAGTTGCTTCAGTCATGATTGACTGTGCGACCCCACAGCCATAGCCCAATAGGCTTCTCTGTCCATAGGATTTTCCTGGAAAGAATACTGGAGTGGGTTGCCATGCTCTTTTCCAGGGGATCCTCCCAACCCAGGGGGAATCTTGGGTCCCCCTGCAGGATCCTGAACCTGCATCTCCTGCATCTCCTCCATTGCAGGCAGATCCATAAGAGAAAGCATGTTACTGAACCCTTACCACGAACTATATATAAAAATCAATTCCAAGGGAATTGGTGATCTTAATGTAAAATGATAAATCTTCAGAACAAGGAGTTAGCCTAAGGAAAGAGAGAGAGAGAGAGAGAAGCATAGATCTGCTACTAAAATATGGCTTATGTATTATATTAATCTTCCCTGGTGGTTCAAACAGCAAAGATTCTGCCTGCAATGCTGGAGACCCAGGTTCAATCCCTTGGTTGAGAAGATCCCTTGGAGAAGGAAATGGCTACCCATTCCATTATTCTTGCCTGGAGAATTCCATGGACAGAGGAGCCTGGCAGGCTACAGTTTATGGGGTCGCAAAGAGTCGGACACGACTGAGCAGACACACACACATTATATTAATAGCCTTTTCAAACAAAAAGAAAAAGATGGACATCCAAGGTGGTGGAGGGAACAGTCAGTTCTTCTAACATTACTCATGTTTTCAAAATTCATTAGCAATATTTTAAAATTCTAATTATTACCTTATACTTTGCCGTTCTTGATCAACATATCTTATTTGTGATGCAAGCATTGTTTTGTGAACCTTAATTTCTTCAGACCGTTCTTCCATAGCTGTGTGTAACTGTTGTTTTCTTTTTTCCAGAGAAAGAACTTCTTCTGCCTTACTGTGAAGCAGTTCTCGAGTACGTTTAACCTCAAGTTTTAAAAGATTGTCTTCTATCATCAAATCCTATCAACATAACAAAATCATCAAATATTGAAACAATTATTTGTATAACCAATCCAAAATATGTTTCTATTTTATTGCTACAAANGAAGCAGTTCTCGAGTACGTTTAACCTCAAGTTTTAAAAGATTGTCTTCTATCATCAAATCCTATCAACATAACAAAATCATCAAATATTGAAACAATTATTTGTATAACCAATCCAAAATATGTTTCTATTTTATTGCTACAAAAGTCAAACTTGAAAATAGAATTTTTTCTAATTTGACTCTTTTCCAAGATATTAATTAGGGTTAAGTTTAGATTGCTCTGAGTCATATCTCTGCTTTTTCCTTTTATTTTAAGAGAAGGGTTTATGACTATTCCAACTTTCATTATAATGTAATTGTAAATTCAAGTTTTAGTATTAATAAAAAAACAAAAAGAAGTTATTCCTAAAATTGAAAGTTACAATATCCAGAAAATATATGATGCCCTATGGATAAGCATGTTTATATTTTAAACTAATTTACAAGATAATGTGTAAATACATTTTTATTTTAAAATTGTTCAATCATAAATAGAATACTGAAGGAGAATCATGAGTAGAACAGAGTACAGAAGCAGAAGAGATTAAGAAGAGGTGGCAGGAATACAAAAAACTGTACAAAAAAAAGATATTAATGACCTAAATAACCACAAGGTTGTGGTCACTCACCTAGACTTGGACATCCTGAAGTGTGAAGTGGGCCTTAGGAAGCATTACTACAAACAAAGCTAGTGAAGGTGATTGAATTCCAGCTGAGCTACTTCAAATCCTAACAGATTAAGACTTTTAAAGTACTGCACTCAATATGCCAGCAAATTTGAAAAACTTAGAAGTGACCACAGGACTGGAAAAGTCAGTTTTCACTGGAATCCCAAGGAAGGGCAATGCCAAAAAATGTTTAAGCTACCATACAGTTGTACTCATTTCACATGCTATCAAAGTTATGCTCAAAATCCCTCAAGCTAGGCATTAATAGTATGTGAACCAAGAATGTCTAGATGTGCAAGCTGGGTTTCAAAGAGGCAGAGGAACCAGAGATCAAATTGCCAATATGTCTTGAATCATGGAGAAAACAAAGGAGTCCCCCCCCTAAAAAAAAAATCTGCTACATTAACTACACTAAAGCTTACTGTGTGGTTCAAAACAAACTGGAAAATTCATAAAGAAATGGGAGTACCAGACCACCTTACACGCCTCTGAGAAACCTGGTATGCAGGTCAAGAAGCAACAGTTAGAACCAGACATGGAACTGACTGGTTCAAAATTGGAAAAGGAATATGACAAGGCTGTATATTGTCACCCTGTTTATTTAACTTATCGGCAGAGTACATCATGTGAAATGCTGGGCTGGATGAATCACAAGCTGGAATCAAAATTGCTGGGAGAAATATCAACAACCTGAGATATACAGTTGATACCACTCTAATGGCAGAAAGTGAAGAGGAACTGAAGAGCCTCTTGATGATGTGAAAGAACAGAGTGAAAAAGCTGGCTTGAAATTCAATATTTGAAAAAGTAAGATCATGGCATCCAGTCCCATCACTTCATGGCAAATAGAGGTGGAAAAAATGGAAGCAGTGATGGATCAAATTTTCTTAGGCTCCAAAATCACTGCAGACAGTGACTGCAGCAATGAAATTAAAAGGGAAGCTATGACAAACCTTACCTGGTGACTCAGTGGTAAAGAATACGCCTGCCAGTACAAAAGATGTAAATTCAATCTCTGGGTTGAGAAGATCCCCTAGAGAAGAAAATGGCAATCTGCTCCAGTTCATGCCTGGGAAATCCCACGGACAGAGGAGCCTAGTGGGCTATAGTCCATGGAATTACAAAGAGTCAGACATGACTTAGTAACTAAACAACAATGACAAACCTAGACAGTGTTTGATAAAAGCAGAAATACCACTTTGCCAACAAAGGTCCATATAGTTAAAACTGTGGTTTTTCCAGTAGTCATTAAGGATATGAGAGTTGGACTGTTAAAGAAGGTTGAGAGATAAAGAATTGATGCTTTTGAACTGTGGTGTTGGAGAAGACTCTTGAGAGTCCCTTGAACTGCAAGGAGATCAAACCAGTCAATTCTAAAGGAAATCAACCCTGAATATTCATTGGTAGGACTCATGCTGAAGCTCTAACACTTTCACCACCTGATGCGAAGAGCCAACTTATTGGAAAAGACTTTGATGCTGGGAAAGACTGAAGGCAGGAGAAGAAGAGGATGACAGAGGANTCTTGAGAGTCCCTTGAACTGCAAGGAGATCAAACCAGTCAATTCTAAAGGAAATCAACCCTGAATATTCATTGGTAGGACTCATGCTGAAGCTCTAACACTTTCACCACCTGATGCGAAGAGCCAACTTATTGGAAAAGACTTTGATGCTGGGAAAGACTGAAGGCAGGAGAAGAAGAGGATGACAGAGGATGAGACAGTCAGATAGCATCACCAACCAATGGACATGAGTTTGAGCAGGCTCCAGAAGTTGGTGATGTAAGAGGAAGCCTGGCTTGCCATAGTCCATGGGGTTGCAAAGAGTCAGACATGGCTTAGTGACTGAAAAACAGAGTACCGACATAAGATCACACTTAATAGATCAATTTTCAGAAGAGAAAGCCCAGAAAAAATACCCCAGAATATAAGATTTTACTATTTCAAGACAAAGCTTGTTATTTAGAGCAAAGATTAAACCCCCATATCTCATATGTACCAGAAATAAATTCCAGTTGAATGAAGGAACTTAATGGAAGAGATGAAACCAAATGCAGCCACTAGAAACAGTAAATATTTTTAGTGTGACTAAAAAGTTTTTAAACATAAAAATTATACAGGGAAAAACACTTAAACATATGATGTTTAAAAAAGTTTTATCGAAAAAACTGAATAGAAGTTTAAAGACAATGGGACAAATACTTATAAGTTAATATATGAAGATCTTTTGCCAAGTATTTTAAAAATATAAACCACCTAATGGAAATATATGCAAGAAAATGAACTAGAAATCCAAAAGAAAAATTATAGAAAATAACATAGCAGAAAAAATGCTTAAACATTTTCAATGAAACATAAATACTTAAAATTTTATGCTTAAAATGTTTTAAAATGTCACTAACTTTAAAATGCAGGCTTCCCTGGTGGCTCAGATGGCAAAGTGTCTACCTGCAATGTGGTAGACCCAGGTACGATCCCTGGGTCAGGAAGATCCCCTGGAGAAGGAAATGGCAACCCACTCCAGTATTCTTGCCTGGAAAATTTCATGCATGGAAAAGCCTGATAGGTTATAGTCCGTGGAGTTGCAGAGAGCTGGACACGACTGAGTAACTTCATTTCACTCACAACTTTAAACACAGACTAAAAACAATGAAATACCATGTTTGTCCATCAAACAGTAATTTTATACATTATATTATCCAGCCTTGGTGGTGGTAAATAAAATAGAATGCTTATACATTGGTAGTGGGAGTATTAATTGAACCTTCTAGAAGGCAAATTGTTTGAAAATAGTTTCAAGATACTAGAAATATACATTCTAATTATACAACTAGAAATTTATCCTAAGGAACTATATGAACAACTGTACAATGAAATATGTACACAGTACATGAGAGTACTATCTATAATACCCAAACACTGGGAAAAAATACATATCCAAATAGATGGTCAAATAAATTATAGTAACCATGCAATGAGGTGTAGGAAGTCTTTAAAGATACTTAATGAAAAAAAAAAAAGATAATTAATGTTTAGAAAACATGTATCATATATTTTTAAATTTTTGAATACAATATATAAATCCATTTTCTTTAAAAGACTGAAAGACAATAATATACTATAACACTGCTTATTATCTGTACAGTGATTATAGTGACTTTTTTTCCTTTATAATTTGGTATATTTAAATTTTTTTCTACAATTAGCATGAAAATATGTGGATTTTAATATTATATATAAACATGACTTTGTTGCACCTGTTTTAAAGCTTTGGCTTTAGTAAGTTCTTTCTCTGATCTGTCATTGAAAAGGGTTAGTTCGTTTATTTTGGTCAGAAGGGACTGTTTTTCATCACGGTATTTACTATTTGACTTCTTGGTAAAGTAAAGATCATTCTGTAAAGAGGAAAAAAGATACATAAATACATATTTTAAATAACAATATTACATGCATGACATATTGAATCATATGCTCCATTAAATATTTATAATAATCAGATTTTTAAATCTCACCCCTTCATACTCTGACATTTCTAATAAGATATACATGGATATTCTCATAGAAACACTTTCATTTTTATTATTTGTTGATGTTTGGGGTTCAGTTTGATTTTAGTAATTCTAGGAAATATCATGTATGATTACCATTCAAACTGAATTATTAAGTGATTGCCCTTTATGGGAAGACATGGGAGGGCAGAGTTTAAGTTTTGTTTAAATACAGGGTTCACCTTTTGGATTTCATCATTTGATTCAAACCAAGCCCCAGAAGGTAAAAATGTTAACAGTATGAGAAAGCAANAGTGATTGCCCTTTATGGGAAGACATGGGAGGGCAGAGTTTAAGTTTTGTTTAAATACAGGGTTCACCTTTTGGATTTCATCATTTGATTCAAACCAAGCCCCAGAAGGTAAAAATGTTAACAGTATGAGAAAGCAAAGGGTTTTGGTTAACTACAAGCTCTGGAATTAGACAGTCTTAATTACTTATCCAGAGAAGGCAATGGCAAGCCACTCTAGTACTCTTGCCTGGAGAATCCCAGGGACAGGGGAGCCTGGTGGGCTGCCATCTATGGGGTCGCACAGAGTCGGACACGACTGAAGTGACTTAGCAGCAGCAGCAATTACTTATCAGCCATCCAACGTCAGTGGGCAACCTATTCTTCCTAGTTTCCTCATCTCTAAAATGGAGATGATAACAACACCTACCTACCTGGGCTGTTGTGGAGGGTTAAAGAAGTTACTGTAATATGTGCAATAATGTTTGACACAGGAAAATGTTATGATTATTATTATGTATATAATCACATATTGCTGAAGAGAAAAATGCTAGATAAGATCTAATTCCATCGACTGAATGAATGGGTCATACATACTCATCAGTCTTCCAGCTTCATACAAGTTTGCATCCTCCCTCCCACCCAGAACTAGAATGAGGTTTGCTCTCTTTGTCCTCCTTAGTCCCTCTTAGGGGACCTAAAGCAAAAAGTTTTAGTGCCAAGATCTCTCTTCCTTTCACCTCGCTTCCTCTCTCCCTTGCTTCCTCCCGCCCCTACCTTTCTCACTGCCTGTATTTCTTTGAACAATCAAAACCTAAGATTGAAACAAGAGAGTAAGAATTTTTTTTCACATAAAGATATGACTTCAAAAAATTAACTTTTAGAATTAATTTAAGGTAATTTTCAACTATAGAAAATTTGTTTGTTATTCAAAATAAGAGATGGAGTGGCATGGGAAAGAGAATGTAGAATGACTTTACAATCTAACGCTACTATCGAGAAGATAAAACCTTCATTAGAAAGTTAACTAGCTTCAATATCTTTAAAAATTCACTTGTATGTCAATTTATTTACTTCTCTGTCAAAACCAGAGTTGGGATAGGCATAAGTACTAGCCTAATGCATCATGGACAGAGCCCCACGGTAGTTAAAACGGGGAACACTAAAACCATTCTCACACAGCAAAACAGACACAATTGAGTTAGCATCAAAAAACACATCCAGATATGAATGTCATCCTCCTATCATTCTATAGCACTAATATTCTCACATTCTATATAATTAAAACAATACCATTTATTAAGAACATACTAAAGGCACTGTGTTAAGATACACATTGCTTCTAATTCTCCCAAATGTCCTAAAATAATATCAAATATTGTTTTCCATTTAAAAATGAGTAAACTAAGACTCAGAAAAGTTTAAAAAGCAGTACTGTGCTGTGCTAAGTCACTTCAGTTGTGTCCAACTCTGTGTGACCCTAAGGACTACAGTCTTCCAGGCTCCTCTGTCCGTGGGATTCTCCAGGCAAGAATACTGGAGTGGGTTGCCATGCCTTCCTCCAGGGGATCTTCCCAACCCAAGTAGTTAGGTATAACCTTGACATTCAAAACCAGTTCTGATTCCAAAACATGTGCTCCTATTACTAATCCAAGGAAATAGTCTTTTAAAAATTTAATCAGGCTATAAACCACTCAAAACCAATATTTTGTCATGTTGAATTTTTTTTTTTTCTTTCCTAATTTAAAAAAGTAACAGCTCCCTTTCACCTTTGTAGCCCTTAAGGAATTCAGGGCAATTTTTCACTTAACCACTAGAGGACATTCATCACTAGCCTTTCCAGCTGTTCAACATTTAAAATTGGAGTTCTCCCCCCATTCAGATCCATGCTTTCAGGCCTTCACTCTTGCCAGTTAAACATTAGCATAAGTTCTATATTACATAGGTTCCCCAACACAGGTTTTACATTACCATAAACATATTAAAATACCTAAGGATGAAGAACATTTTTAACCTTATTAACAAAAGAGTTATATGAAATATGTAACTAAGTAAACATTTATAAAATATTTTTGTAATAACAAAAGAAGACCCATAAAAGAGCAGCTTCTTTTAGATGCCACTTCAGTGATAAAAAGCAAACAAGTTATTATGGGAGACACATAATAGAAACTAGAACTTATCGATTTTTTAAATCATGTACCATTTAAGACTATTTTTAAGTCACATGGACCAAGGATCAAATCCTCTCTGTGAAATCATGAACAAGTTACTTAATCTGTAAAACAGGTAATAATATCTTCTTCACGACATTTATAAGGATTAAATGAAATAAAACACTAAAGACATAAATATAGCATACAGCAAATGCATAATCGATGGTAACGTTATTTTCACATTTCTATATGAGAATGTAAGCACAGAAATAGGGGCATTAGTTCATACATTTATTACATATGTGGGTAGCTTGGCAATCATCCTATCCAAAGTCAGTCTTAGGAACATGTTAATGTAAAATGACTAATAATTAGGATATTTGAAGCATAAAAAATATTTTAGCTAAGTTACATGAAGCTTCTTGATCTGTGTTTCCAAAAGGCAAAGTGCAGATTTTTTCTCTTCCAATGTCTTCTGAAGTTCAACTGTTTTTGCTTCAAGGGCTTGTTTTTCTTCTGAATTAATTTCTCCCTTTAAGCGCGACATTCGGCGTTCTACTTGTTGAATGTAAAAATCCTGTTACAGGTTTTAAAGAAAGTTAGTAGGGAGAAACAGTTAAAACCATTTTTGTAGATGCAAACACACTGTATTTTCATGAGTTTGGTCTGATGTCATCATTTACTAAAGTCACTTTAATTCTCTAGTGATGAAGTCCTTCTTACTCCAAGGGGAGAAACAGTAAACTATTCTTCAACAACCAGAGTATATGATAATAACACACAACTAATCTGAAAATATAATAGAACAGTTAGGTGGGTATTTGTCATACTATCATCATAGAACATCAGTAAGTCTACTAGGTTTACATGGACGTGAATTTTGGAGGGTATTTTTCTAGAGAGTACAAAAAAGAGTCACAGATTGTTAGCCATGAAAGGCTCAAATATGACGAACTTTTAAACAATACATTGAAAATTATACTTCAGCATCTGTAATTCTGAGAAATTAAGAATATATAAGATGCAGAAATTAAGATGTAGAGAGGGAGGACATTAAACAATTAACATGGGACAGAGTACGTAAAGAGAACCAAAAAGGAAAACTTTAAAAATACTTTTAACCTACTGGTCCAGGGACAGGGGTGGAGAGGCTGATGTATGCATACCAAACAGTTTTGCAAGGGTGTTAGGAGTTCTTTTTGTTGTTGTTTTTGGCTGCACCATGCAGCATGTAGGATCTTAGTTCCCTGGCCAGAGATGGAACCCACCCAGTCTGTAGCATCTGTCTATGCACCCCCAACCTCAAGAGTTCATAGAAATCTTTTCTTAGGACACTGCGGTATCTTGACCATCACAATTATGACAAATCAATATGAAGACATTTATAAGAGTAACATCTACCTGAGTGTACATAATTTCTTGCTGCTGCAAGGTTTCAAAGTCCAGTTTATGTAACTGATGGTTGAGGTGCTTTAGAGAAGAACGGGTTCCTTCAATTTCAGATACGAGAGCTTTTTCTTTCATTGTTTCAGTCTGTAATTCCTGAACTTTCTTAAATAACACATCTTTCACTATGTTCAACTGAACTTCTACTTCCTGATAATAAGAATAACAATGATTAATGTAATATAATACCTTTAAATGTTTCACTGAATGAATACTATAATTTAGGGGTTCATCAATGAACCTTCATTTTAGCCCTAGAGAGTATAAAGCCCTTCTTACAATTTCAACACATTCCCAACATTGCTTGTAGTCTACTCTCATCCACTATTTCTGTATCATATACCTTGATATTTCATCTACCCTATGTCACCTTAGCCTTAGAACTTGACCATTTTTCACTGGTTTCTTTGGAACATAAAATACATTGAAGACACACAGCTTATAAGTTCCCAAAGTTTACTGAAGTCTTGAAAATGTTAAGGGAAGAACTCTCCCACCTTCTTTTCAGCACTATTCAGTGGTGAGCAGATAAATGCTTAACCACCAGGTTTCTAGTAGATGGGAGGTTAGGAGGAAGAGGCTGATTTCCATAATTATTTATATTCCCACTAAGGCCAATTTCAAGCTACTCACATGATACCTCTATATTCAAAGCTGGG
Source organism: Neotragus pygmaeus (assembly GCA_006410875.1). NCBI lineage: Eukaryota > Metazoa > Chordata > Mammalia > Artiodactyla > Bovidae > Neotragus > Neotragus pygmaeus. The sequence goes on along the minus strand of SJYV01018739.1, from coordinate 2,285,937 downwards.
AAGAGATATGCAGTTGCAGATCATTATGCAGTATATCTACTATACAGATATAATAGACACAACTTGCTGATTGAACAACAACACTATACAGATATGATAGATGTTAGTAATTTTAAGTAACCTTAAAAGCATAGACAACAGGAAAGTGTAGAAAACTAGAAGTGATGTGTGCTGAGTACTTTTTACTTTGTTTTAAATATAATTTATTTAATTGTAAGTCTATGTAATTATTTGATATTTAATAGTAGCTACATTTAGCAGCTGACTTATAAAATTCCAGAAAATTTAACTATCAGCTTTTGTGAGCTGGGAAGCACTGGCACCAACACACTACTGGCACTGTTCCTTACTCACATTTTGCCTGCAGCTGACTTCCCTACCCATGCAGCCCACTAGGAAACAGAAACCAGTACTCCATTTTCACTTCTCCCATCTCAGGATGCAGGTCTGTCTTGACCTCAAAGTGTCACATTAATGTATTCTAGACCTCACATGCCAAGATCTATTGAAAGCTCTCATTTTAGAATGTTGAAATAATTTCCTTCTGTGCTCTTATACACAGGTAACCATATTTCTCTTTGGCCTCCAATGAACCTCAATATGTAACAAAAGAAGTCTGTGATTGGCACATCTGAATTTTCACAAATGAAACCTAATCTGATATACAAGCTTATAAAATACATTGCTTTTCATATAATAGAAAATTTCCACTGAGTTCAGGACCTTCTCAATGACTGCCTGGCTGAATTTTAAAGTCAAGGCTTAGTGGTAAATAAGTCAGCAAAACATATAGGGCTGAGATTTTTCCCAAACAAACAAACAAAACCCCAAGAACACAGCCCTGCTCACACATGTGGCCAACCTTACTGTTTATTAATTCCGCTAATTTCTTTTTAAATATCACTAGTTTTTAATTATTTCTTCAGAAGGTTTATTTCATATAAAATTCACAGTCTTTAAGATTTCTAATAAGCTCCAATACTGTCCCATTTCATGTGCTAACAGAAAATCATGCTTTCTGAGGGGAAAAAGTCATAACATTTTTTACAATAATGTATGATTTGGACTCAGATAACACTCAAATCAAGACTGTTGCATGACATTGTTACTCAGGATTTTAAACATACAACAGCACACTAAGGAAGCTAGATTCTATCCAAATATAAATGAAACCATACTTGAAACAAGCCTCTGCAAATGGGAGATTCTACAAGCACCTTGAGCTGCCCTTCCTCTTCCCCCATTACACAAAAAAGAGTAAAAGCAAGAAGTAGTGCCTACACAGTGCCTATGGTGACAGGTCACACAAATAATTTGGAGTTTTCAAAGAGGAAATGGCCAACTAGCCTATTCCAGTTCCTCAAAAATTGGCTTTAATGCTACTAGAATGCCAAACAGATTATGGTAAAAAGGGGGTACCAGGGAAGTTAGTAAGGTGTTAGCATTTATAAGGCCATTTACCAATAATGGTGCCAATCTGGAAGAGGTTAAAGAGACAGCAGATGCTGAAGAAATATATATAATGAATGCAGACCACTGGGAGGGAATTGGATCACAAGCAAAAAATGATAGGCAGGTAGAAATCAGTTGTAAAACAAGGACATTTTTCAAGATACATTTGCAATTTAAGAAAATACATAAAGATTGCAAACAGAGACAAGGACTCAGTAGGCATTGGGAGGACATNGAATGCAGACCACTGGGAGGGAATTGGATCACAAGCAAAAAATGATAGGCAGGTAGAAATCAGTTGTAAAACAAGGACATTTTTCAAGATACATTTGCAATTTAAGAAAATACATAAAGATTGCAAACAGAGACAAGGACTCAGTAGGCATTGGGAGGACATGGAATCTCAGAGGATCTACCTTTCAGAGACGACATCAAAGTTAAATGCTGAAAGTGAAGCAAATGGAGAATTAAGAATAAAAAGAAGTTCAACAACTCAACAATCTAATTACAAATGTGATGACCTCAGATATCACAGCTTTATTAAAAGATCTCCTGCTCATCTGATCTCAAGAGTCTAGTTTATTCACTATTACTAAATTTACTGTAATTTTTTAAAAACTGAAACTNATGGAATCTCAGAGGATCTACCTTTCAGAGACGACATCAAAGTTAAATGCTGAAAGTGAAGCAAATGGAGAGTTAAGAATAAAAAGAAGTTCAACAACTCAACAATCTAATTACAAATGTGATGACCTCAGAAATCACAGCTTTATTAAAAGATCTCCTGCTCCTCTGATCTCAAGAGTCTAGTTTATTCACTATTACTAAATTTACTGTAATTTTTTAAAAACTGAAACTTTACCTTCACACTTCTTTCTTCCTCCCTTAGCATGTCTTCCAAGTTGGTAGCTTTCTCCTCTACAGACATAGTTTTCTCAGTTATCTCCTTTAATTTTTTTCTTACAATCTGATTATGATTTTTAATTTTGCGTAACCTATAGAGAATTATGAGGAAAAAGCAGAAAACACGTCTAAAAGATATTTAATGCAAACAAAGAAAGAACAGTTTATCCTAAGATTTCTTCATATAACGTGAAGCTTCTTTTGCCATAAACCTGTTAATACAAGTATATATTTAGTAGGTCATAAAAATATTGCTCTCAAGGCTTTGTATTGAAAAGCTCAGGAAAAATTGTTTAGGTTTAATAAATTAGTAGCTATAATTTTATAGTTATTGAACCAAAAAACCAATATTCAATAATTTTTCTAGAAATATTAAAAAACTACAAACATTCTTAAATATCTTTTTTCTTACCTTGCTGTCTCTTCATTAATGTCCATCTTTATTTTGGAAATATTTTTCCTCAGAGCTTCTAAATCACTGGAACTTCTATTCACAGTGGCTTTTAAAGAATCCAGCTATTTATTAGTTAACAGACAGAAATTATATATTTACTCTATATCTTATAATTTCATTTCTGAGAATTTTTATTCTGAACACATTCATTTCTAACCTACATAACAGTGACAAACATAATAACCATGTTTCTGTAACATATTTAACAATTTTTCTTTTTGATCTGATAATAAATTTAAATGACTTGTAAGATACTGACAAATTATAGAGATCTATACATGAGTTAAAAGCACATAGAACAAAAGCTTCACAGCATTGCATTCGGCAATGATTTCTTGGATATGACACCAAATGCACAGACAATCAAAGAAAGATAGACAAGTTTGACTTCATTAAACTAAAAATTTTTGTACAGCAAAAGTAATATCAACAGAGCAAAAAAGAAACACAAAGAATGAGGGGGAAATAACTACAAATTATATATCTGATAAGGGACTAATAACCAGGATATCTAGGGAACTTCTAAAACTCAACAACAACAACAAACAAGCCTGATTCAAAAATGGTCAAAGATCTTGAATAGATATTTCTCCAGAGAAGTGATACAAAAGGTAAATAAGCACATGAAAAACTGCTCAACATCATTAATCATTAGGTAGACAACCAAAACTACATTGAAATACCATTTCACAACCATAATATAGCTATCATCAAAAAATCTCAACATAACAAGTGTGGATGAGGATGTGGACAAATTGGAACCCTTGTGCACTGTTAGTGCAAATATCAAATAGTACTACCATTGGGTGGTAATTCTTCCAAAAATTAAAAATGTAATTATTGTTTGATAAGGCAATTCTGAGATAATTCTACACCCATGCTCACAGCAGCATTATTCATTATTGCCAAAACAGGAATGCAGTCCAAGGTCATTGACAGGGGAATTGATAAGCAAAATATAGTATATACACACAATGGAATACTATTCAGCCTTAAAAAGGAACAAAATTTTGACATATGCTGTAACATGGATGACCCTTGAGGACATTATGCTAAGAAAAATAAGTGAAATAGGCCAGCCAGAAAAAGACAAGTATTTTATGACTCCATTTATATGAGGTACTTAGAGTAGCTAAACTTGTAGAGACATAACGTAGAATGGTGGTTTCCAGGGGCTGGGAGGACAGGGAAATGGGAAATTGTTCAATGGGTACAGAGTTTCTGCTTTACAAGGAAAGAGTTATGAAGATGGTTGATAGTGATGGTTATACAACATTAGCGATATATTTAACACTAAACTGTCCATCTGAAGACAGTTAAGATGGTAAATTGTGTATGTATTTCACCACAATAAAAAAATTTTGAGAAAAAATGAAGTACTTTTACATGTTACATCTTATAACAACCTTGAAAACATTACGTAAGTAAAAACACCCTGACACAAAATGCATCGTGTTGTATGATGTCCAAAATAGGCAAATCCACCGAGACAAACTGGATCAGGAATCGCCAGGGCCTGGGTGGGAGGAGGAGAGGGACAGAAGGAAAGCCATTGCTAATGGGTATGGGGTTTCTTTTTGAAAGACCAAAATACTCTAAAATTAGATAGTGATAATGGTTCCACAATTCTGTAAAATACTAAAAATTATTGAATTGTATGCTTTAAGAGGGTGTATTTGATATGTGAATTCTATCTCAATAAATAAATTATAAATAAATGAATACCTGCATTTTTTTCTACAACTGGTTTAAGCTTTAAAATTTTGGAGAATGAGCTGTTAGCAGTGACATTTAATTTATGTAAGATATTCACTTTTTTGCTTTTGCAAGATCTTATTCTCTTCAGATAAAAAAACTTTCCTTCTTTATCAGAAATATAAAGTATAACAACTTATAAATGAAATGCTCTGCAATGTTTCAGTTTCCCACCCAAATATCAGTAACTTCAGATAATTTGCTAACTATGGGAATTGCTAGCTCTACCCATGGAATAATTTAGCTGACATGTATGCTCAAAAGAAGAAAAGACCAAAGCAGAAGATTTTATTCTCTCCGTTTAAAGACATTCTACCACTACATTGTCCCATTACTACACTGAAATGTTTTCCCTTAACAAGGTAAAACACTGAACTTCAACAGTAGTTTCTGCTAGAATTTGAGTGGTAAAACCACCATATACACGTATCTCTGGAAAGACACTTCAGAATATCACCAATGTCAATAATTCCTTTTCACATTTATCCATTTTCCTTTATCTTATGATTTCCAGCCTAGACCTTTCAGAAGTCTTTTGGCTTGAGTTAATAACAAAACACCACGTGTGATAGGCAAGTTGGGCACTGCACACCACCAGGGGAACCCTTTATACCACCTGAATGACAGCCCCCTGTTGCCTTTATCCAATCAAGGTTTCAACAGAAAGTGAAAGTGAAGTCACTTAGTTGTGTCCAACTCTTTGCGTGCGACCCCATGGACTGTAGCCAGGCTCCTCGGTCCATGGGATTTTCCAGGCAAGAATACTGGAGTGGGTAGTTGCCATTTCCTTCTCCAGGGGATCTTTCCGACCCAGAGATGGAAACCGGGTCTCCCGCACTGTAGGCAGACGCTTTACCGTCTGAGCTACCAGGAAAGCCCTAGTGTATCCTAAAAGTTCAAGTTTCACAATACGAAGGAATGTAACAAAAAGAACTAGAAGGCAGGTCCTTAACAAAGGAAAGCCTTTATGCTTATCTGTATAGTTATTTGTTATAAACACACAAACCAGTCCTTTTAATTGACATACCTCATCCTTCAGCTGAATTCTATTAGCTTCGTGACGTTGATATTCTGTTCTACATTTTACAACTTTACGATCAGCAACAGAAATTTTTTTCTCATACTCTGTGTTATTCCCAATCTCACTTTCCAAAAACTTGATTTTTTCCTTAACCAGATTTTCTTTTTCTCTTATTTCTTGCTTTATCCTTGCTAATGCCTAGAATTTGAAATATACGTTAAATACATGTGTAATATGACAAATAAAATTAAAACTAAAAGGAACTCAGTTTTTATAGTACTTATTTTACCAAAATTTAAGGAGAAACTAATTTAAATGAATAAAATAAAATATTAGTATGCCACTAATATCTATAAGCTCATATTTTTAAAGAACCCTATATTTTATTTCATCCATCTGGTACTTTGTTAAAGGGATAAGAAAAATGTCAGTCTTTTATCAAGAAAAGGTGACATCTAAAAAATAAAACAGTATTGAATAGTTTTCACATTTCAATGCAGTTTTCCAAGACCAGTTTTTTTTCATTTTTTGAGAATATTATTTTTGTCATTTGTTTTAATAGGAATATCTTAATCACTCAGGCTTCCTGCTGGTCGTGGAGATACAAAATAACTAGAATATGCAAAGTAGTAACTGTGGTGTGGACAAAGTACCATGGGAGCAAAGAGATGATGAAATCTACCCAAGAGAAATCATTAAAACCATTACCTAAGAGGCTTCATTTGAGCCGGGCCTAAAAAGATAAGTGGGGATGCATAAATACTCTAACATGGTTAAAATGTAGGGTGGGAGGGCAAAGATGGAAAGGGGGGATGTTAAGANGTCCTGAGACTGCACTGGCTCTGTCTCTGGAATGGATGTTGGAGCAGGTTCCGGCCCTGGAGCTGGGGATGGAGCGGACTCCAGCACTGGTGACAGATCCACCCTGTCTCCCGGATGCTGGTGACGGGAGGCTAGAGCTTCTCCCAGCTTTGGTGTTGGAGCTCGAACTCTTGTTGCAGCTGCTGTTGGCTCTGGTGTTGCGGTCCTTTAATGGACCGGAACCTGGTGGTCCAGAGTCAACAATAAGAAAGTGAAAGAGAGAGAGAGAAAGAAAGACAGATACGGGGACCCAAGCTCTGATGGAACAATGGTATTTTATTAGCAGAAATGCAGGCTTATGTATCTTTAGTGGGATGATTACTCAGCTGTTACACAGGATGAAAATTTGTCAATAGCTACAATATGGATAGTCTAATACAAGGTTGCTGACGCTGAAAAGAGTCACTGCATGTCTCATCTTATGACCTCAGTCCTGAGAACTGTGGGTAGCTCTATTCGTTCTTGGAATAGGAACTGGTAAGGAACAGAGAATCCTTGAGAAATAGAAAACAGCATGCAGGAATCCTGTTAAATATTCTCTGGCACTCTGGGGACTGTGCGCACTTTACTGTGGAGGTAGTACTAGAGCTGGTTCTGGAGCTAGTCCTGGAGTGGATGTAGTACTCGAGCTGGTTCCGCACTGGACGTAGCACTAGAGCTGGTTCTGGAGTGGATGGATGTAGTACTAGAGCTGGTTCTTGACTGGATGTAGTTGACTGGACATAGTACTAGAGCTGGTTCTGGACCAGACTCTGATTTGAGCTGGTTCTAATTCTAGGCCTGGTGCTAGAACTATCACTGAAGTTTCCACAGGAGTTGGTAATAAAATTGCCTCTCTCTTTGTAGTTTGTGCTCAGATTGGCATTCAAGATTTTTCTACCTCTAGTTTTGGTGTTAGAGCTGATGCTGGAGCTCTTTCCAGCCCTGGCGGTGGTGCTAGAACTGCTGGTAACTCTGGAGCTGGGGCTGGCCTGTGTTCGAGCCCTGGAGCTCCTGCTGGAGCTGGGCGTCCTCTGAGCCTGGCGTTGCCTGACCGTGATGGTTGCTGGGGCCAGTGCTGGCTCTTGGTGAGCCTGCCTCAGGGCTGCCCTGGTGGCCCAGAGGGTAAAGCGTCTGCCTGCGATGCAGGAGGCCTGGGTTTGATCCCTGGGTCAGGAAGATGCCCTGAAAAAGGAAATGGCAACCCACTCCAGTATTCTTGCCTGGAGAATCCCATGGACGGAGGAACCTGGTAGGCTACAGTCCATGGGGTCGCAAAGAGTCGGACACGACTGAGCGACTTAATTTTCACTTTCTAGTGAGGGGAAGGGTGGCATCCTTTCTTTCAGGGATGGGCATGCTGCCAGGAAGGCAGCCATTCAAAAGAGGTTGGTACCCAGAGAGGTCTGAATGAGGGGATCAAGTGGACACTCAGCCTGACGCGCCCACAAGGATGCTCTCGCACATGTTGCCATTGTCCATGTCCATGGTGGATGATGTGGTGCTGCCCACGTGCTGGAGGCAGTGAGGAGGTGTGGGTGCAGACCCCTGAGACAGAGTTTGTGGGTGTGTGGTTGAAGCTCAGAAGGGGGAGGTGACGTTAGGGGCCAAGCTGATGCCAGATCTTCTCAGTAATCATGGAGACAGCATGGTCAGCAGAGTCTCTGGACCCTGCAGGGCAACGGAGGCTGACCACCCACTCATGGGCTTCTAGAAACTCTGTTTAGGAGCCAGGACTTCCTGGCCCCTTTTGTGGGTGTGGAGTGGGGAGCTCCGGTCCAGGAATGAAGGGGCCGAGAAGGGATGTCAGGGAGAAGGGGTGGGCAGTAGCCTTCTTCGGTTGGACATCACAGGGCTCTGTGCCAAAGCACATATCCTTTCTTATACTCCGAAGCTGGAGGAGCTGGCCGAGCGCACGGTGAGCACGTGGGCCGAGTCCCTGCTGCAGACCTCTGCCCTCGTCTGAGCTGGTCACGGCACGAAGGTCGGAGCTGCCCCTGGTCCTGAACTCTGTGCCGGGGACCTGGTGACTCTTTGCAGGGGTTAAATCCACAGGGTGAGCGATGCTCGGTGGGACCCATGGGCACAAATGGCAGTGACCTGCACTAGGAGCTTGTGAGGAAACTCCAGATGGCAGTGCCTGGATGGCGTGCCGCATGGGCTGCAGTGCCTGCAGGGGCTGAGGCCCGTGGGCAGTGTTTCTTGGCAGAGTCAGATAGTCCTTTGGACCCCAGGGGTAAGAAGGCACCTGAGGCTACAGGTGGTCTACCGGAGGTCAAGTCAGCCTGTTGACTGGCAGGCATCACGCTGGCAGCAGGAGAGATTCAGGGTGAAACGGCCTGGAGGTGACCTGGGCTGGCAGATGGGAGGCAGGTGCCCACCTGACCAGTCTGTAACTAACTAGTTACCTAGTTACAGATGCTGGGGAGGGCAGCCATATGACTGGCCAGTGCTGAGGACCAATTAGAAGATGCCCTTCGCAGTCTCGAGTCCCTTCTGCTTTGGGTGGGGGTGGGTTAAGTTGGCTCTATGCTTGACCTTCACCCCTTTGCTGGAGGCTGTCTTTGTCAGGACACCGTCACAGTTGGTGGTTGAGGTCATACGATGGAACATGTTGGCATTTTGGGTCTTCACCTCTGTAATGAAGGGTCAGTTGAACTCATGAAGAAGGGGCTGCAGAGCAGGGAGATGGAAACACATAGAGACAGGAAGCAGACTCATGACTGTCAGGGGTCGAGGGAGTGGAACTGGGGCACAGGGTTCCCATTGAGATAAAAATGTCTGGAATTAGAGGGCAGTGGTGTGCACAAGCACAGAGAATGTGGTTACTGCTGCCGAACTGTACAATTTAAAACAATTGCAGGGCTAATTGTCATTGAGTTTGAATTTGAATACATGAAATATAAAACCAAAGATGATATACAAGAGAAAAGTAAGAAAAAGTGCCTTCCTGGGCAGGTGAGCGAGCTCTGGGGCTGGAGCTGGTGTGGCTGGAGGTCAGTTGTTGGAGCTGAAGGTGTTGCAGAGGTGGAGCCGGCCCCAGAGCGGGAGGTGAGGCTGATGCTGAGATGCTGCTGGCCCAGCCGAGGGTCTGGCCCGGGAGCAGTGCCTGTGCTGGGGCTGAAGCCGGCCCTGTCTCTGGTCATAGTGCTAGAACCAGCTCTCGACCTGACTCTAGTGCTGAGGCTGACTCTAAGTCTCTGGTATTACTCCCAAATTTGGTGCAAGAACCAGCTCCTGCAGAGGCTTCCACTGTAGAGCCGGTCCCCATGTTTGGGTGGAAGGGGCTCTGCTTCTGTAGCTGGTGACAGAGCTGACATTAGTCCTAGTTGGTGCAAATTGTGGGGCTTTCAGTGGCCTCAGCTTTGTAGGGCAAGGTAACCCTGGCTTTCTTGCGTGCGTCAGATGTGCCTCTACTTCCCCAGGGGGCACACAGTCCTGTGATGACTCGCTCTCTTCCTGGTCCTGGTGCAGACGTTGGCCAGGCTCCGAGCTGCTGCTACAACTGGTTGTGCCGTGGGTGCCAGTTCCTGGGGGTCTGCTGAAGGTGGCACTACAGCCAGTGACAGAAGTGACTTAGTCTAGAGCTGCTTTTAGTTCTGTAGCTGTTTTCTGCAGCTGGATCTAGATCTCAGATGGTAATAGGCCTGGTGCGGGAGCCAGCTCCGCTCTAGATCTTGAGATGGCGCTGAAGCAACAGGAGGAGGAAAGACCAGCCGCCCGACTGCCCTTCCGTGTGCTCTCCCGAAGAGAGACACGTCCTGCAGCCTCTCCCCGCAGTGCAGGGCTGGCTCCCTGATGGGAGCCGATCCTGGGGCCGGCTCCCTGATGGGAGCCGATCCTGGGGCCGGCTCCAAGCCTGGCGGTGGTGTGAGAATTGCTGGGAGAGCTGATGATGGAGATGCCTTAGCTCTGGAGTTAGGGCCAGAGCTCGCTCTTGGTCTGGAGCTGGTCTGTTTGAGCCGCAGCCGGCTCTAGTCTGAGATGGCACTGGCTGCAGCTCAATAGTTGCTGTCAGGGTGGGCACTAGTCTACAGATGGGGCATGTCCTAGACCTTCAGGGGGCTCCGGCCCTGGAGCTGACTCCATGCTCTAGCTCCACAGCTGGTGCAAGATGTTGTGCTGGAGATGCCCTGGTTCTGCCCCCCACCTGCGGCCGTAGCTGAGATGCTGCCCTCGCCCTGCCCCCTGTCCCGTGGCCGTGAGCGCCGAGGAAATAGTGGCGTCTAGGATATGAGATGGTGTGATAGTTCAGCTGACTGCACCCAGGAGGGAACAGTGCATAGATGCTCAGTGCACGCAAGAGTAAATGAATGAACCCAAGCTATCGCCCCCTCATTCACAGATGGACAAAATCCACATGATGATCCGAACTGATGTAGAAAAGGGACAGACAAGAGTCAGCACCTTTTCATGATAAAAAAAGACTCAGCAAACTAGGAATAGATGGAAACTACTTCAACACAATAAAGGCCATTTCTGAAAAACCCACATTAACACTGAGTGATGACAGACTGAAGTACTTTCTCTAAAAGCAAGAATAGGCAGTGATACTGATTCGCCATTTGTATTCAACACAGTCCTGGAAGTCCTAGCATGGGCAGTTAGGCATGAAAAAGGAAAGGTATTCAGATTTGCAAAGGAGAAGTAAATTACTTCTATTTTCATATGATGTGATCTTGTATGTGGGAACTCTTATTTAAGGATTCTACCAGAAAATACTGTAGGACTCATAAAATAATTCAGCAAAATTATTGGACACAAAGCCAGCCCACAAATGAGTTGCATTTCTGTATGCTAAAAGTCAATAGTCTGAAATTTAGATTCCATTTACGATGGCATCAAAAGGACAAAATACTGAGGAGGAACTCTAACCAAGAAAGTGAAAGACTTGTAAACTGAGAACTACAAGATGTGGCTGAAGTTAAAGACACAAATAAATGGGAAGAAGCCTCATGCATAGATGAGAAGACAGTGTCACTGCGGTGCTCGTACTACCAAAAGCAGTCTACAGAGTGCGGCCTCTGTCAGTCTCTCTGTGTTCTCTTTGCAGAAATAGAAATATTTATCTGAAACCCGTTTGCAATCTCAAGGGAACCTGAGCAGCCAAAACGAAATTTTAGAGAGCAACGTAGGAGGAGGCCACCTCCTAACTCCAGAACACATCACAAGTCTTTGTTAATCAAGATGGCTTGGCACTGGCATGAGAATAAGTAGCCCAAAGGGACAGCATAGATAGCCCGTAGAGGAACCCTTGTGTGTTTGTTCGGTTGACCTTCAGTAGGGAGCCAGGGCGCACCGCGGGGAAAGGACAGCCTCTTCAGCAAATGATGTTGAGACAGCCGGGTGTAGATGTGCAGAAGAACAAAGCTGGGCCCTTGCACTGTACAAAATTAACTCAAAATGGATTAAAGACCCAGATGAAAATCCGAAACCTATGAAACTCCCAAAATAAAACAGGGGCAACGCTCATGACACTAGATTGATAATGATTTTCTGTGTGTGACCGCAGTCACAGGAAACAGCATCAGCAAGAGAGCAAATCGGCCCACGCCAAAGGATGTGGCAGCTGAACAGAGCCTGCAGAGCGGCAGGAAGTATTTGAAAGTCATGTCTCTAACAATGGGTTAGTATCCAGAAGGAGTAAAGTACTCGTGCTTGTTGAAAAATGGGCAGAGGACTTGAATAGACATGTCTTCAATGGTACATAGATGGCCAACAAGCATGTGAAAATGTGCTTAAAATTACTAATCATTAGAGCAATATAAACCCCAAACACGAAAAGAGAAAATCTCACACATCAGATGAGGCTGACTGCTTAAATAAAAATAGAGAAGACACCAAGTGTTTGCAAAGATATGGAGAAACTGGAACTTGCGTGCGCTGTTGATATGATTTTAAAATGGCATAACCACTATGGGAAACAGTATGGAGATGACTTTTAAAAAATACAATTGTTTTGTGATCCAGTATTCCAAACTCTGTGTATATATCCAAATTGGAAGCAGAGTCTGGAAGAGAAATTTGCATGCCTATATTTCACAATAGCCAAGGGGTGGAAGCACCCCAGTGTTCAGCAGTGGATGAATGGATAAACAAATGTGGTTGAGTCATACAGTGAAATATTATTCAACCTTATAATGGAAAGAAATCCTGGTACATGCTAATGTCATAGGTGAATCTTGAGGACATTATGATAAGTGAAATAAGCCATTCACAAGAGATAAGCACTGTTGAATCCACTTCTAGGAGGCATCTAAAGTGGTCTTTCTCATGGAAATGGAAACTAGAATGGTGCTTACCAGGAGACTGGGGGCAGGGGAGACGGAGGAGTCTTGTTTGGGGTGTGGAGTTTCCCATTTGCAAGATGAAAAGCTCTGGGTGGAAATTTGTTTCACAACAATGTAAATGTACTGAGCACTACTGACCTGTGCACTTAACATGGTTAAGATGGTAAATTAAATGTATAACTTAAAAAAAACCTGTACAATAAAAAGAGAGTAATTCTATGTGAAGCTGGTTAAATTGAGGCCAACACAGACTTACTTATATGGCCAATTTCATCAGAAAAAAATGGACAGAAGATTTGACTAGGCATTTCACAAAAAAAGTCACCAAGTGGTGGTGGTGTGCACATTATTACTCCTTAGGAATATTGCTTCAGGAAGATGCAGATTAAAGCCCTAGTGAGGTGTCAGCACACATACAGCAGAGTGGCTGAGGTAAGAGCATCCTGTAGCGCTGGTGAGGGTGTGGGCGTGGCTGTGTGAGTGTGAATCGTGTGAGGGTGTGGGCGGTGCAGGCCTCTCAGTCGTGGCTGTGTGAGCGTGAATCTTGCAGTCCCTTCTGAGGGTGTAATGATAGGAAAGGCGTCCCCAGTGGCTGAGTCAGGAAAGAATCTGCCTGCAGTACAGGAGGCTGTGATGCGGGAGACGTGGATTCGATTCCTGGGTTGGGAAGATCTCCTGCAGAAGGAAATGGCAAACCACTCCAGTATTCTTCCCTGGGAAATCCCATGGACATAGGAGCCTGGCGGGCTACAGTCCAAGGAGTCTCAAGAGTCATACACGACTTACCAACTAAACCACCATCACTACCACCATTGGTAGGGATAGAGTGGGATAATTAAACAGTCGGTTTATAAATCCCGCTAGGGGATAAAGATACGACAGAAATTTTAAGGGAGTTTGGGAGACTGCTATAAGCTAATAACCACTCAAGAAGAGAATCCAGTAACCTAGTGACAATCTGTGCGACTTTGAAGGAAGACAGGTGCATCCAAGCGCTAGGAACACTCAAGCCACAAGCCCAGGCGGTTAAACCACAGGACATAAGATTTGGGGCTTCTGAGTCTTGTTCCGTGAAGTCAGGGAGGTAATAGTTCTGGAAGGGTAGCATTTCTGCATGTAGCCAAGACAGAAATGTAGGCAGAAGGGGACAGTATACCGAAAGCTGAGATGAATTCCCGTGTTTTAGTCTGTGTTACCATCCTTGTGCTAACTATACATGATTTCAATAGTGCCATGACAGTCCTGGCTAGACCCTATAGGATCAGAACAGGAACTAATGATATAAGCCTTGAAGTCTGCCCAAGAATGAGGAAGAAGGTGGGGGTCTCCCCTGCCCACTTTTGTTTACAAAAATAAAGCCCTCTCAGTCCTCAAGGCAGAGCCTGCTCACCGGCCCACTTGTATCTCTCAACAGTGCGGATGCTCATAAACTCACTCTTTGCCTACCACTCTGCCTCAGGTTCAGTTCTTTCTGTGATGAGACAAAAAAAAAAA
>SJYV01018739.1:2182005-2261051 GCA_006410875.1 Neotragus pygmaeus | reverse complement strand
TCCTCTTCACTTTCTGCCATAAGGGTGGTGTCATCTGCATATCTGTGGTTATCGATATTTCTCCCAGCAATCTTGGTTCCAGCTTGTGTTTCTTCCAGTCCAGCATTTCTCATGATGTACTCTGCATATAAGTTAAATAAGCAGGGTGACAATATACAACCTTGATGTACTTTTTTTCCTATTTGCAACCAGTCCATTGTTCCATGTCCAGTTCTAACTGTTGCTTCCTGACCTGCATATAGGTTTCTCAAGAGGCAGGTCAGGGGGTCTGGTATTCCCATCTTTTTCAGAATTTTCCATAGTTTATTGTGATCCACACAGTCAAAGGCTTTGGCATAGTCAATAAAGCAGAATTAGAGGAACTATAAAAGTTGCATCAAGATTGTGTGAGTATTGGAGTACATTCATTTTTCTAGAGAGAGGATAATTGGCTTTATTAGACCCAAAATGTTTAAGCACTACTTTGAAATTATAAGTCCAATTTAAATTACAGGTTGCTTTACTATAGATTCAGAGAAAATCTAATACTACCATGTATAACATCTCACCCTAATCTTATTATCATCTTGCTGAGCATACTTCTGAAGAGTGAGAGCGTCACTATCTTTATGAGCTGATTCTTCCAGCCAGGCCTCCAATGCTTGCTGGTCCCAGTTCATTTGACATTTCAAACCATCCAATTTTTGAGTAGTTTTAAATATGGAATTCTAATTTCCAAAGAAAGGGAACAGGGAGAAATAACAAAACATTATTTACTATACAAACTAAAATAAAACATAACATTACATATTTAAAAGGAAGAAGGAAATCTTGTCTCTGTCCCCAGTCTCCAGATGTATACAACATATATCATATTTAATTATATAACTATCACACTATATTTTAATTCTTTAGTTCTGAAATAGAGGGAAGTGATTATCAAATTGAGAACAATAGTTGAGTTAAAGTTTACTTAAAAAGACATTAGAGTATCTCCCCTAGAGCAATCTCATTAGTCACTCTACCAAAACTACCCAAGCAGATATGAAATTATAATAAAAATAATATGCCTCATATGCTAACTCAAGCCCAAGACAAGTTCTCTTCAGCTACATTTCCAATCAGACTGCTGTCTCTAAAAGGTCTATTATATAGAAATTTTGGAAGCACATTTAATTAAAACGAATATAGTAATTAAGGAGATAAAATATTTTTTAATGTATTTAACAAATTTAGATTCATAAAAGAAAACAGATCAATACACAAACAAATACAAATTAACATGATAAAATAGGTATGTATGTGTATATATAGGATTCCCTGGTGACTGATGGTAAAGAATATGCCTGCAATGCAGGAGGCTCAGATGTATATATACAAATATATATGGATATATCCATATATATTTATATATGTGTGTATATACTTATTGTATGTATATATTTATGTATAATATTATATTTATTATATATGTATAAGAAAATATATATATTTCCATATATACAAATACATTTCCATAAGTATATATATATGTAAAGAGAAGAATTTAATTTGGAAAGTGCTCCCAACCAAGTAACTAAAAGCTACAGAAAAGAGAAAAATAGGTTATAGTACTTTAATATTAGAGTCACAGGTTGATAATATGAAAGGTAAAAATTCTGACTGAAAAATGAAATTCAAAATTATAAGTGACTTTTTTAAGGTAGATTTTAAAAATGTAGCACTTATAAATAAATTATGCCTAGTATGGTGTAATAGGCAGACAGCAGGGTACCTCACATATTGTAAGACTCAATGACTATTTGGCAAGTGGATACTGAGAAAATAAATGTAATATTCTATCATTGTTGATTTAAATCACAGCTCCATGTGACTTTTCATTGTCCAAAAAACAACATAAGTAAATGTCAGGAAACTAAATGTCTGTCTCATACAGAAAAAAAAAAAAAATTCAACGTTTATTTGGTGAAGGAAGAAGGAGCAATTGCACAAAATTTTAGGTAACAGTTCAACACATACTTCCTTATCATTTTTTTTTTCCCGTATTGAAGTTATCTCATTTTCCAGTCGTTGAATTTCATCCTTCACTCGTCCCAGTTCTCTTTCAGCAATCATCTTAAAATGTTCTTCACTTTCAGTCTCATGATCCCTGGCTTTGCAAAGAGACTACAGAATAACATACAAAAGAGAAAGACTTGTTACATTTTAAAATTATAACACTAAAACTAGACAAAAAAATAACAAAGTTCCCACAAAATGCTTAGATGACCTATTATTAATTCCACTTCTCTGAAACTTGCACATTAGATTTTGTGATTCAGTGTAGGCAGTGCTGCTTACTAGTTGTGAGAATGTGCTAGGAAAAAAATGTTTTCAGCAGATTTCAGTTTTGGTCTAGGAAAGCTGTTGGAAACCAAGTTTACTGAGACTTTAAAAGAGACATTCCATGTTCCTGGATAGGAATAATCGATATTGTGAAAAAGATGATACTACCAAATGCAATTTACAGATTCAATGCAATCCCTATCAAACTACCAATGGCATTTTTCACAATTCATATGGAAACACAAAAGACCCCAAACAGCCAAACCAGTCTTGAGAAAGAAGAATGGAGCTGGAGGAATCAACCTTCCTGACTTCAGACTATATATGTTAGAAAGCTACAGTCATCAAGACAGTATGGTACCGGTACAAAAACAGAAATATAGACCAATGAAACAAGACAGAGAACCCAAAGATAAACCCATGTACCTATGGGTACCTTATTTTTGACAAAGGAGGCAAGAATATACAATGAAGCAAAGATAGCCATTTCAATAAGTGGTGCTGGGAAAATTGGACAGTTACATCCAAAAGAATGAAATTAGAGCACTTCCTAATGTCATACAAAGATAAACTCAAAATGGATTAAATATCTAAATGTAAGATCAGAAACTATAAAACTCTTAGAGGAAAGCATAAGTAGAACACTCAATGACATAAATCAAAGCAAGATCTTCTATGACCCACCTCCTGGAGTAATGAAATAAAAACAAAAATAAACAAGCGGGACCTAATTAAACTTAAAAGCTTTTGCACAGCAAAGGAAACTATAAACAAGGTAAAAAGACAACTCTCAGAATGGGAGAAAATTATAACAAGTTAAACAACTGATGTATAATTAATTTCCAAAATATACAAGCAGCTCATACAACTCAACACCAGAAAAACAAACAGCCCAATTGAAAAGTGGGGAAAATATCTAAAAAAGACATTTCTCTAAAGAAGACATATAGATGGCTAATAAACACAATAAAAGATATGCTCAACATCATTCATTATTCAGTTCAGTTCAGTTCAGTTGCTCAGTCGTGTCCAACTCTTTGCGACCCCATGAATTGCAGCACGCCAGGCCTCCCTGTCCATCACCAACTCCCAGAGTTCACTCAGACTCACGTCCATCGAGTCAGTGATGCCATCCATCCATCTCATCCTCGGTCATCCCCTTCTCCTCCTGCCCCCAATCCCTCCCAGCACCAAAGTCTTTTCCAATGAGTCAACTCTTCGCATGAGGTGGCCAAAGTACTGGAGTTTCAGCTTTAGCATCATTCCTTCCATAGAAATCCCAGGGCTGNGTGATGCCATCCAGCCATCTCATCCTCGGTCATCCCCTTCTCCTCCTGCCCCCAATCCCTCCCATCACCAAAGTCTTTTCCAATGAGTCAACTCTTCGCATGAGGTGGCCAAAGTACTGGAGTTTCAGCTTTAGCATCATTCCTTCCATAGAAATCCCAGGGCTGATCTCCTTTAGGATGGACTGGTTGGATCTCCTTGCAGTCCAAGGGACTCTCAAGAGTCTTCTCCAACACCACAGTTCAAAAGCATTCATTATTAGAGAAATGCAAATCAAAACTATAATGAGATACTACCTCACACCAGTCAGAATGGCCATCATCAAAAAGTTTACAAACAATAAATGCTGGAGAGGGTGTGGAGAAAAGGAAGCCCACTTGCATTGCTGGTAGGATACAGCCACTATGGAAGATAGTATGGAGATTCCTTAAAAAGCTAGGAATAAAACCACCATAGGACCCAGCAATCCCACTCTTAGGCATATACCCTGAGGAAACCAAAATTGAAAAAGACACATGTACCTTACTGTTCATTTCAGCACTATTTACAACAGCCTGAACATGGAAGCAACCTAGATGTTCGTCAACAGATGAATGGATAAGGAAGTTGTAGTACATATATACAATGGAATACTGCTCAGTCATAAAAAGGAATGCATTTGATTCAGTTATAATGAAGTGGATGAACCTAGAGCCTATTAAGCAGAGTGAAGTAGGTCAGATAGAGAAATACAAATATCATACACTGATGCATATATCTAGAATCTAAAAAGATGGTACTGATGAATTTATATTCAGGGCAGCGATGAAGAAACAAAGAGAACAGACCTATGGACACAGGAGGAGGGGAGGAGGGAAAAAAAAAAAACTAGACAGAAAATAACAAAGTTCCCACAAAATGTTTAGATGACCTACTATTAATTCCACTTCCCTGAAACTTGCACATTAGATTTTGTGACTCAGTGCAGGCAGTGCTGCTTACTAGTTGTGAGAGAGACAATTCATGAAATGGCTAGGAAAAAATGTTGTCAGCAGTTTTCAGTTTTGGTCTAGGGAAACTGTTGAAAACCAAAGTTTATATACTGAGACTTTAAAAGAGAAAATTCATTTATTTAAAACTAAAAAATTAAATTAATATTAAAATACTTAGGAAATGATATGCTTATAAGAATTGACCACATATCCAATAAAGAGAAATAATTTTAAAATAATATGTAAACAGTGATGGTTGTAAATATGCCTTAGAGTATGTTAACATACAATGATGCCTTTGTGTTAAGTTTTACTTAATAAAATTGTATTTGTTGCCTACTGATCCTGTAGGACTTCAAAGTTATCACCAGTGGTATTGTTTTTACATTATTAAGGCTGTTAGTGTTGAAGGAAGTTTATTGTCTTTCATCTCTATTGGCCTACTTGAAGTTTGACTATAATGAAATACACCTAAAAAAGATCTCTGCTTCTCAAATCCCCAACTCAGTGGTATAATAACTTGAGGAAAAGATGTTATCCTAAACTGTTTATTAACTACTAAATCACATCAGGATTCCAAAATCTTGGGATTGTTTTTGAAAGTTCATTAAATTTATAGCTTTTTAATGAGACTTGTAAAAACCCATGAAATAGTTACTTATCTATTTTAATTATAAACTGGTATTAGAAACATGACTTGCTCAGTTTTAAGAATTCCATATTTCTTCATAGAAATGTAGATGTACTTAAAAAAAAAAAAAAAGTTTGAGAGAAAAGCTAGTAAAATCTCCAATGCTGATTTACAGAGCTTTTGGATTTTCTGGGCATCATCAGAGAAAGAGATTCTTCACATGAATAGACTGTCCATAAAACAGATGTTTACTTAATTAATTACTCTAAGTTTTAATTTTTATTGTTTGTACTAATATTTCTAAAATGCATTGTCCTAGTCACCTTAGCTTCCTGAACATAAATTAACTTTTCTATTATCTCAGGATTGTTATTATAAAATTCAGTCCTTAAACTATCCTAAAATATTGTGGTGTCCTTAGGGCTACTAAAGTGTGTTGACAGTTTGCCTCCTCTCAAAATCACTCCGGAAGTTGTGCTGAAAATTTTTAAAGTAGACAGAAACTCTATTATAATGTTTTATTAGATCTATTTCCACTTAGGCCATCATTTCTCTGCACTGCCACCACTGTACCCTTCTCATATGATCAGCTGCCTAATATTATATCAGACTGACTGAATAATGATATCTCCTGATGAATTAATTGTTCCTTCAATTTGGTGGCAGTAGAGTTCCTAAAAATCTTTTTTTCTACCTACTTTCAGGTTTAATGATTACGTTCATCATCATTTAGTTATGTGAAACTTTCTTATTATATCTCTAAAATCAAATCACAGATGTAATTGCAATGTGAAATGTTCCATGAATACACATGATAAAATCAATGTAAATTTCAAACAGTATTGTACCTGGGTAAACAAGAACTCTTGCTTAACATTTTTGAAGTGAGAAGTCATAGCATTAATTCGATCTTCATAGTCACGTAGCTGATCTTGCATGGTTGACCTTTCATCTTGCAGCTTTGATAACTGTAAATAATAAATACTACGATCAACTGAAGTCCTACTAAGTTTTTACCATATTAAAAAATATAAAATCAAAAGAAAATTAAATTTTCATTTACTTTGCTTCTTTCAATATCCATTTGAATTTCTAAAATCTACTGATCTTTTAAATGTTATAAAATATAGTTGTGATATAGAGATAACTGTGGGAAAATTAGCACCATAATGTGTGAACCATGAACTTCCAGATGTTCAAGCTGGTTTTAGAAAAGGCAGAGGAACCAGAGATCAAATTGCCAACATCCACTGGATCATGGAAAAATCAAGAGAGTTCCAGAAAAACATCTATTTCTGCTTTACTGAATATGCCAAAGCCTTTGACTGTGTGGATCACAATAAAGTGTGGAAATTCTGAAAGAGATGGGAATACCAGACCACCTGACCTGCCTCTTGAGAAATCTNTGTCTGACCTGGGCCCCTCTGCTTCTCCTGCTGCTCCTCTTCGTCTCACTGGGTTTCTTCACGCTCCAGCTGACCACTCTGGTTCAAGGTGAGTGAGCATCTAGGGGCTTAGGGTTCTCGGTCCCTTTGGGTTTTCTCTCTGGGATGGTCTTTGCCCTTTTCCACAGTCCCTAGACCTACTGGGGCTGGGTCGTGCGGGCTCTGTGTCACCTGTGTGACCATGGGCCAGTAACTCTCCCTCTTTAGGTCTGTTTCCTCATGTGAAAGGTAGTTCATCCTCCCCGTGGGGAGACCTTGAAAGCAGATTTGGCTCAGGGTCAGTGCTTAAAGGGGGAATTCTCTGCTCCGTTGTAGTTTCCAGGATCCGGTGTCTGCAGAGAGATTCGGGAGACCGTGAGAACAACAGCCTGGATAAGTGGCTGGACACCAGGTTCCGGAGTCTGAGTAGGGAGGGGGCTCTGGGGCTGTATGGCTGTGGACAAGCCACCACTGCCAGGGGTGGAGGAGAGAGGGCAGGAGTCAGGGAGGGGACCAGCGATGTTGGGCAAGCCACTCTCTAAGCCTCGGTTTTCTTGTCTGTATGATGGGCTCTCTGGGTCACCTGACATCCATGCATGATGTTCTCATGGGGCCCTCTGCACCACATACACAGTAGGTGCTTAATAATTGACATCCTCTCCCTCCAGCTGAAGTTGCACAGAAGCAGATGCAATCAAACCTAGAGGAGATCCTACAGCGCCTGACCCGGATGAATGCCACCCTGGGTAAGGGAACCACACCAAGGTCAAGAGGAAGTCACAGGGTGGTGGGTGGGGGCTGGGCCACACCTGCTGCAGCTGCCAGGCTGAGGAGGGCAGAGCAGAGCTGGGGTGTTCCTCACGGGTTTCTTGAGGAACTGAGCTGACAGCTGAAGAGGAGGGCCTAGCCCTGAGTTCCCAAGATCTGGAGCCTAGGAGCCAAGCAACCTCTCTGTCCCAACTCCGCCCCTCTTCCCCAGCTGGCCTGTGCCATCCTTGTCCTCAGAATTGGGAGTTCTTCGGCGGAAGCTGCTACTTCTTCTCCTGGACCCAGAGTGACTGGAGATCTGCCATCTCTGCCTGTCTGCTTATTGGGGCCCACCTAGTTATCATCGACAGTACTGAGGAGGAGGTGGGCTGGGCAAGGTCCCCCGAGAGGCTGGGCCATATTGCCAGGTCAAGAAAAAAACCTTCTGCCTCCCTCTTCTGCACTCTGAGAGATGGGCAGCTGGGGGTGTGGCAGGGGGATGACAGGTGAGATGCAATCAGGGAAGGCTTCTTGGACGAGGAATCATAACGGACTCAGGAAGGTCACGTGAGAGAAGAACATGGATGAGAGGAGCCCGTGTATGGATACGAAGGGAATACAGAGTGCCCTTGAGGCCATATACAATGCATCTTAGCTGAGACACAAGACATATCCACATATGTATTACATTAACACACATCCACAGCCTCCATGCACAGGTTAACACATACAACTTGAGTAGGGCCTCTAAGCTAGACTGTGAGAAGAACTTCTGTGGGGGGCAGGGGATCATGGAGATGTGGGCAGACATGGGATGTATGGCATTCAGGGATCTTCCTCCTGATACCTCTCTCCCCACCCACCCCCAGAAATTCCTGAACTCTTGGTATGCCAGAAATAATAAACCCACCTGGATCGGCCTCAGTGACCACCACAGTGAGGGTTCCTGGCGATGGGTGGATGACGGTCCTGTCCAACTCAGGTAACCTCCCAGCGACAATGGCCCGGGAGAGGTGGGCAGGAGCTCCAAGCCAAGGGTGTTCAGACTCTGGACTGGAAAGCATCACCCGAGAAGCTCGGTGAAGATGCAGAGTCCTGCCTTCATCCGGAAGCAGGGGGTAGGAGCTGGGTGGGAGTCTGATTCTATACGTCTAGGTACAGGCCCAAGAATCTGCATTTAATTTTGTGTTAGTGTCATCACTCAATCGTGTCAGGCTCTTTGCCAGCCCCATGGACTGTAGCCCACCAGGCTCCTCTGTCCATGGAATTCTCCAGGCAAGAGTACTGGAATGGTACCCATTTTCTTCTCCAGGGAATCTTTCCAACCCCAGGGATCAAACCTGGGTCTCCCACATTGCAGGTAGAGTCTTTACTATCTGAGCCACCAGGGAAGCCCACATTTAACTTTCCCAGAACTGATTCTGGTGGATGCGGTGTTTGAACCCACATTTCAAAAACCCTGCCTCCGAATTCCTCACCAACCTCTGGCTGGTGTTGGCAATTTGCTGTCAAAGTCCAGGGACCAGCCCCTCCAAAACTGGGGATGGGCACTGGGTAGAGTAGGGGTCTCATTGTGCTGATGGGGTTCACAGCTTCTGGAAAAAAGGGGAGCCCAACAACCACGGAGATGAGGACTGTGTGGAACTGTACAACGACGGCTGGAATGATGCCAGCTGTGTTACAGAAAACCCCTGGATCTGTGAGAAGCCCTCGGCTCCCTGCCCAGACCTCTGAGGGCTGCTGCCTCCACCGTCCCACCTCGCCCCGCCCCCGACCCCGCCCCGTTAGCAGAGATCAGCCAACTGGAACATGCACTCCGAGGGTTCCTCTTGGACCCCACCCCTTTCTCTTTTCCGCTTTGGTGAATGCCCATCCCCTTTACTATTCAGAAGACTTTGAGATCCTCTAAGACCAATTTCTCCACAAGCTATAGACCATTTTTCTTCATCTGTCGATAGGCTCAGCTCCCCGCTCTGTCCTACCATGATATCCCCCTAATAAAGTCTTACCTTGCATTATGTGTCCCACTGAACTTATTTTTGTTCCTTTGCCACTGTTTGAGTTACTGTAGTTTGATCATCTGTTTGATGCACCGGAGAACATTGCCTTTTTTCAATACGCTTTTCTCTTTTTTTTGTGTAGCTGATTTCCCAGATACCGTTTTGTTTTGTTTTTTGACTGCCCCACATAGCGTGTGAGATCTTAGTGTCCTGACCAGGGATGGAACCTGTATTTCCCTCCCCCTGCATTGGAAGCATGGAGTCGTAACCACTGGACCGTCAGGGAAGTCCCCCAGATACAGTTTTTATTTAATTTAGATAAGTTAGTTGTGGTTGGCTGTGCTGGATCTCCGTTGCTGCATGCAGGCTTTCTCTAGCGGCGGTAAGCAGGGAACGGGATGGGAGAGGGTTGCTGCTCTTCATTGCAACACGTGGGCTTCTCATCGCGGTGGCTTCTTTTGTTGCAGAGCTTGGGCTGTAGGGCCCACAGGCTTCAGAAGTGGCACACGGGCTTCGTTGCCCTTCGGCATGTGGGATCTTCCCAGAGCAGGAACTGAAGCCCTGTCTCCTGCATTGGCAGGCAGACTCCCAACTACTGGACTGACAGGGAAGTCCCCAGATAGGGTTTTGAATCAGTTTGTAGTTTTGGTTGGGAATATGCATATATGCAATATGTATATGTTTATATGTGTCTGTCTAGCTATGTGTTCATTTAGTCATGAATCAATGATTGTTCAGGTATCTTAGTTTTTAAAACTTTATTTTATTAATGTATAGTTGATTTACAATTTTATCTTAGTTTCTGGTGTACAGCAAAGTGATTTTACACATATATATTTTTCGTATTCTTTTCCATTATGGTTTTATTATAGGATATTGAATATATTACCCTGTGCTATACAGTAGGATCTTGTTGTTTATCTATTCTGTACATAACAATTTGCATCTGCTAATCCCAAACTCCCAGTCTATCCCTTCCCCTCCTGCCCTCCCCTATTCAGGTACTTTAAAAATGTCCTTCAGTAAAGTTTTATGATTTTCTTCATATGAATCTGAAAAACCCACTATTTCTAGGTGTGTGTTTTGGCTTCCTCTGTGGCTCAGATGGTAAAGAATTGGCCTGCAGTGTGGGAGACCTGGGTTCAATCCCTGGGTTGGAAAGATCACCTGGAGGAGGGCATGGCAACCCACTCCAGTATTCTTGCCTGGAGAATCCCCATGGACAGAGGACCCTGGCAGGCTACAGTCCATAGAGTCCCAAAGAGTAGGACATGACTGAGTGACTAAGTACATATTGGCTTCCTATTGGTGCTGTAACAAACTATCACGAACTTAGTGGCTTCAGACAACACAAATGTGTTATCTCACAGTTCTGGAATTCAGAAGTCCAAAATGGGTCTCAAGGGCTTGAAACCAAGAAGGGCTGCCTTCCTTTCTGAATATTCCTGGGGAGAATCTGCTTTCTTGCATTTTTCAGTTTCTAGAGCCTGCCTGCAATTGTCGGCTGGAGGCTCCTTCCCTCCATCTGCAAAGCCAGCCATGACTAAGTCTTTCTCACCTTGTGTAGCTCAAACACAGCTTCTCCTGTTCCACATTTAAAGGACCCTTACATTGGTCCCACTGGATAAGCATAGGATTCCCAGGTGACTCAGCAGTAGAGAATCTGCCTGCAACGTAGGAGACGCAAAAGACGTAGTCTAGATCCTTGGGTTGGGAAGAGCCCTTGGAGGAGGGCATTGGCAATCCATTCCAATCCCATGGACAGAGAAGCCTGGCAGGCTATTCCATAGGATCGCAAAGAGTTGAACATGACTGAAGTGACTTAGCACACACACACTGGATAAGCAGTCTAAACCCACTGTTTTCAGGTAAGTCAACTAAAGACCTTATTTCTATCTGTTATCTTAATCCCCACTTTTTCATTTCTCACATCCCCACTGCCTTACTCATGCCTCCCAGGTTCATCTCCCAAAGAAACCACACCTGAGTGTGGGGTCAGCTGGTGGGCTGACCACGAAAGGCACAAACTCAATAGAAACTTTATGCTGAGATAAAATTTATCAGTTAAAGAAGCACTGGAGCGCATTTATTTATTTTACTTTGTACCGTGAAATGATTTTAAGACTTAGAAGAAAAGTTGGGGAAATAGACACGAATTCCCAAATACTCTTCATCTACATTCCACCAATGTTAACATCTTACCAACCACAGTATAATGGTTAAACCCAGGAACGTTTATGTTGATACACTATTATTAACCAAACTACAGAACTTATTTGGTTCTTTTCCTGGCTCAGGGTGTCAAATAGCATTTAATTGTCATTTCTTAGTCTCCTCCAATCTGTAATGGTCTAATCTTGTCCTAACCTTCATTCTCTTGTCATTTTTGATGAGTGCTTGTCAATGTCTCTGTACACTATTCCTCAGATTGAGCTTGCCTGGTGTTTCCCCGCTACCCTCCTATTTGTATATTTCATGCACGTTCAGTTGTGTCTGGCTCTTTGCAACCCTAGGGACTTTGGCCCACCAGGCTCCTCCATCCATGGGATTTTTCTAGGGAGGAATAATGGAGTGGGTTGCCAGGGGATCTTCCTGATATAGGAATCGAAACTGCATTTCCTGCATCTCTTGCACTGGCCTGCAGATTCTTTAGCACTGAGCCACCTGGGATTGGGGCTTCCCAAGTGGCTCAGATGGTAATGAATCCGCTTGCAGTCAGGAGCTGCAGGAGACTCGGGTTCGACCCGAGATAGGGAAGATCCCCTAGAGAAGGGTATGGCTACTCATGCCACTATTTTTGCCTGGAGAATCACATGGACAGAGGAGCCTGGCGGGCTACAGTCCATGGGGTCCCAAAGAATCGGACACCACTGAGTGACTAAGCACATGTGTGTGTGTGTGTACACACACACACACACACACACACACANTTCAGACTCTGGACTGGAAAGCATCACCCGAGAAGCTCGGTGAAGATGCAGAGTCCTGCCTTCATCCGGAAGCAGGGGGTAGGAGCTGGGTGGGAGTCTGATTCTATACGTCTAGGTACAGGCCCAAGAATCTGCATTTAATTTTGTGTTAGTGTCATCACTCAATCGTGTCAGGCTCTTTGCCAGCCCCATGGACTGTAGCCCACCAGGCTCCTCTGTCCATGGAATTCTCCAGGCAAGAGTACTGGAATGGTACCCATTTTCTTCTCCAGGGAATCTTTCCAACCCCAGGGATCCAACCTGGGTCTCCCACATTGCAGGTCGAGTCTTTACTATCTGAGCCACCAGGGAAGCCCACATTTAACTTTCCCAGAACTGATTCTGGTGGATGTGGTGTTTGAACCCACATTTCAAAAACCCTGCCTCCGAATTCCTCACCAACCTCTGGCTGGTGTTGGCAATTTGCTGTCAAAGTCCAGGGACCAGCCCCTCCAAAACTGGGGATGGGCACTGGGTAGAGTAGGGGTCTCATTGTGCTGATGGGGTTCACAGCTTCTGGAAAAAAGGGGAGCCCAACAACCACGGAGATGAGGACTGTGTGGAACTGTACAACGACGGCTGGAATGATGCCAGCTGTGTTACAGAAAACCCCTGGATCTGTGAGAAGCCCTCGGCTCCCTGCCCAGACCTCTGAGGGCTGCTGCCTCCACCGTCCCACCTCGCCCCGCCCCCGACCCCGCCCCGTTAGCAGAGATCAGCCAACTGGAACATGCACTCCGAGGGTTCCTCTTGGACCCCACCCCTTTCTCTTTTCCGCTTTGGTGAATGCCCATCCCCTTTACTATTCAGAAGACTTTGAGATCCTCTAAGACCAATTTCTCCACAAGCTATAGACCATTTTTCTTCATCTGTCGATAGGCTCAGCTCCCCGCTCTGTCCTACCATGATATCCCCCTAATAAAGTCTTACCTTGCATTATGTGTCCCACTGAACTTATTTTTGTTCCTTTGCCACTGTTTGAGTTACTGTAGTTTGATCATCTGTTTGATGCACCGGAGAACATTGCCTTTTTTCAATACGCTTTTCTCTTTTTTTTGTGTAGCTGATTTCCCAGATACCGTTTTGTTTTGTTTTTTGACTGCCCCACATAGCGTGTGAGATCTTAGTGTCCTGACCAGGGATGGAACCTGTATTTCCCTCCCCCTGCATTGGAAGCATGGAGTCGTAACCACTGGACCGTCAGGGAAGTCCCCCAGATACAGTTTTTATTTAATTTAGATAAGTTAGTTGTGGTTGGCTGTGCTGGATCTCCGTTGCTGCATGCAGGCTTTCTCTAGCGGCGGTAAGCAGGGAACGGGATGGGAGAGGGTTGCTGCTCTTCATTGCAACACGTGGGCTTCTCATCGCGGTGGCTTCTTTTGTTGCAGAGCTTGGGCTGTAGGGCCCACAGGCTTCAGAAGTGGCACACGGGCTTCGTTGCCCTTCGGCATGTGGGATCTTCCCAGAGCAGGAACTGAAGCCCTGTCTCCTGCATTGGCAGGCAGACTCCCAACTACTGGACTGACAGGGAAGTCCCCAGATAGGGTTTTGAATCAGTTTGTAGTTTTGGTTGGGAATATGCATATATGCAATATGTATATGTTTATATGTGTCTGTCTAGCTATGTGTTCATTTAGTCATGAATCAATGATTGTTCAGGTATCTTAGTTTTTAAAACTTTATTTTATTAATGTATAGTTGATTTACAATTTTATCTTAGTTTCTGGTGTACAGCAAAGTGATTTTACACATATATATTTTTCGTATTCTTTTCCATTATGGTTTTATTATAGGATATTGAATATATTACCCTGTGCTATACAGTAGGATCTTGTTGTTTATCTATTCTGTACATAACAATTTGCATCTGCTAATCCCAAACTCCCAGTCTATCCCTTCCCCTCCTGCCCTCCCCTATTCAGGTACTTTAAAAATGTCCTTCAGTAAAGTTTTATGATTTTCTTCATATGAATCTGAAAAACCCACTATTTCTAGGTGTGTGTTTTGGCTTCCTCTGTGGCTCAGATGGTAAAGAATTGGCCTGCAGTGTGGGAGACCTGGGTTCAATCCCTGGGTTGGAAAGATCACCTGGAGGAGGGCATGGCAACCCACTCCAGTATTCTTGCCTGGAGAATCCCCATGGACAGAGGACCCTGGCAGGCTACAGTCCATAGAGTCCCAAAGAGTAGGACATGACTGAGTGACTAAGTACATATTGGCTTCCTATTGGTGCTGTAACAAACTATCACGAACTTAGTGGCTTCAGACAACACAAATGTGTTATCTCACAGTTCTGGAATTCAGAAGTCCAAAATGGGTCTCAAGGGCTTGAAACCAAGAAGGGCTGCCTTCCTTTCTGAATATTCCTGGGGAGAATCTGCTTTCTTGCATTTTTCAGTTTCTAGAGCCTGCCTGCAATTGTCGGCTGGAGGCTCCTTCCCTCCATCTGCAAAGCCAGCCATGACTAAGTCTTTCTCACCTTGTGTAGCTCAAACACAGCTTCTCCTGTTCCACATTTAAAGGACCCTTACATTGGTCCCACTGGATAAGCATAGGATTCCCAGGTGACTCAGCAGTAGAGAATCTGCCTGCAACGTAGGAGACGCAAAAGACGTAGTCTAGATCCTTGGGTTGGGAAGAGCCCTTGGAGGAGGGCATTGGCAATCCATTCCAATCCCATGGACAGAGAAGCCTGGCAGGCTATTCCATAGGATCGCAAAGAGTTGAACATGACTGAAGTGACTTAGCACACACACACTGGATAAGCAGTCTAAACCCACTGTTTTCAGGTAAGTCAACTAAAGACCTTATTTCTATCTGTTATCTTAATCCCCACTTTTTCATTTCTCACATCCCCACTGCCTTACTCATGCCTCCCAGGTTCATCTCCCAAAGAAACCACACCTGAGTGTGGGGTCAGCTGGTGGGCTGACCACGAAAGGCACAAACTCAATAGAAACTTTATGCTGAGATAAAATTTATCAGTTAAAGAAGCACTGGAGCGCATTTATTTATTTTACTTTGTACCGTGAAATGATTTTAAGACTTAGAAGAAAAGTTGGGGAAATAGACACGAATTCC
Source organism: Neotragus pygmaeus (assembly GCA_006410875.1). Classification (NCBI taxonomy): domain Eukaryota; kingdom Metazoa; phylum Chordata; class Mammalia; order Artiodactyla; family Bovidae; genus Neotragus; species Neotragus pygmaeus. The sequence goes on along the minus strand of SJYV01018739.1, from coordinate 2,245,637 downwards.
CAAATACTCTTCATCTACATTCCACCAATGTTAACATCTTACCAACCACAGTATAATGGTTAAACCCAGGAACGTTTATGTTGATACACTATTATTAACCAAACTACAGAACTTATTTGGTTCTTTTCCTGGCTCAGGGTGTCAAATAGCATTTAATTGTCATTTCTTAGTCTCCTCCAATCTGTAATGGTCTAATCTTGTCCTAACCTTCATTCTCTTGTCATTTTTGATGAGTGCTTGTCAATGTCTCTGTACACTATTCCTCAGATTGAGCTTGCCTGGTGTTTCCCCGCTACCCTCCTATTTGTATATTTCATGCACGTTCAGTTGTGTCTGGCTCTTTGCAACCCTAGGGACTTTGGCCCACCAGGCTCCTCCATCCATGGGATTTTTCTAGGGAGGAATAATGGAGTGGGTTGCCAGGGGATCTTCCTGATATAGGAATCGAAACTGCATTTCCTGCATCTCTTGCACTGGCCTGCAGATTCTTTAGCACTGAGCCACCTGGGATTGGGGCTTCCCAAGTGGCTCAGATGGTAATGAATCCGCTTGCAGTCAGGAGCTGCAGGAGACTCGGGTTCGACCCGAGATAGGGAAGATCCCCTAGAGAAGGGTATGGCTACTCATGCCACTATTTTTGCCTGGAGAATCACATGGACAGAGGAGCCTGGCGGGCTACAGTCCATGGGGTCCCAAAGAATCGGACACCACTGAGTGACTAAGCACATGTGTGTGTGTGTGTACACACACACACACACACACACACACATATATATATATACACACATAAATTAAATTCCTTAATTTCTTGTACATGTTTGAAAGACAGCTGGGCTGGATATCAAATCCTTGGTTCATACTTTCATACACTGAGTAATTTTTAATGTTCCTCCATTGTTGTATTGCTTTGAATATTAGCTTTGAAAAGTCTACTACCAGTATAATTCTTATGACTTCGTAAATTTCTTGATTTGGAAGACTTGAGAATTTTATCTTCATCTTCCAAATCAAGCAGCTTTTCCTATGTCAAATCGACATAGGAATATGCCTCAGAGTTGACCTTCTGGGCTACTTTCCCAGGTACCTAGTCAGCCCTTTCAATGTGTAAATTTCAGGTGATTTCCTGTTTCAGGAAACATTTTTATTATGATTTTACTTTATTCATTTGGCTGTGTTGTATCATGCAGGGTTTTTCATTGCAGCGCACAGACTCTCCAACTATGGCTCATGGGCTCAGTAATTGTAGTGCCCAGGTAGAGTTGCTCCAAAGCAGTGGAATCTTAATTCCCTGACCAGGGATCAAGCCCACATCCCCTGCATCACAAGATGAATTCTTAACCACTGGAATACCAGGGAAGTCCCATATTTTACCTTTTAAAAATTGATTAATTTTTGTTTTGCCTGTGCGGCATGTACAGTCCTAGATCCCCCACCAGGGATTGCATCTATGGTCGCTCTAGGGGAAGTGTGGAGTCCCAGTCACTGGACTGCCAAGGGATTCCCTATGACTAAATATTTGCTGTTCTGTTTTGTTTCTTCAAGGATCCAAAAAAAGCGTGTATTTCTCCTTCAATGTCCAAAATACCATTGCCATTCTTTTCCCCCCATCTCTGAAGCTTTTCCATTTCTTCCTCTTTATATCATTGTCACTTTCTTGGTTGTTTTTCTGTCTTTTTCCAATGTCTTTTTATTATACTTTCATTTGAGTTTGTTCTCTCTTGGGTACCTTAATTTAGTCTGCATTTCTGAAATAAGTTTGTCTTTTTCTGCCATTTCTTTCCTTAGTTGATTCAAATATCGCTTTATCACATCAGTACTTGGCTCTTTAGCTTTCGAATTAAAAAAAAAAAAATCTGCATTCTGCAGCATGTGGGATCTCAGTTACCTGACAGGGTTTCAATGCCTGGTCAGGTGAAGTCTTAAACACTGGACCTGCATCAGCAGGTGATGCATCAGAAGGTGAAATCTTAAACACTGCACCACCAGGGAAATCCCTTGTTTTAAATTTTTGATGTACAGTGGTTTTTCATATCCTGAAATGTTTGTTGGATTACGTTTAATTCTCTTTGGAGTGTTGACTTACAGTTTTCTTCTACTTCCTGATTCCACTACAGAGGAACTTTCTCCTTTGTTGATTTTGTCTGTGTTTTCATTCTGTGCTGTGCTGAGCTTAGTTGCTCAGTCACGTCTGATTCTCTGCGATGCCATGGACCGTAGCCTGACAGGCTCCTCTGTCCATGGGGATTCTCCAGGCAAGAATACTGGAGTGGGTAGCCATGCCCTTCTCCAGGGGATCTTCCCAACCCAGGGATGGAACCCAGATCTCCCACATTGCAGGTGGATTCTTTACCATCTGAGTCACCAGGGAAGCCCAATAGACATCATAAAACCAAAATTTAGAAAGCTGAATTAAACACACACACACACACTAACACATATATAATGTCTACAAGAACACATCAGGTTGTTACTTGATCTGATGAGATACTATCTGAGAACTTTCTGGATATCAATATAAGCCTTAACTCTGTCAGAAATCTTTTTCTTTTCCCTCCTTTTTCTCGAGGTGCTTCCAATTACTCTCTCTGAATTTACTTTTGTCCTTTTGTTCAGATGGGCAGCTTGATGGTGCCCACTTATGCCAATGCAGCAAAATCGACTTACTTTAGTGGATTTTCTTTTTGTTTGTTCTGTTTGTGGCAGAAATAGGTGGGGAGACCTGAAGTTTTAAGAAATGGAATATTGTTGATTTACAATGTTCTGTTAGTTTCAGGCGTACAGCAAAGTGAATCAGTTATACATATACATATGTCCACTATTTTTAAGATTCTTTTCCCATATAGGTCATTATATACTACTGAATAGAGTTCCCTGGGCTGTACAGTAGGTCTTTCTTAACTATCTATTTGATTTTTTTAATTCAAAATTTTAATTAGTTTATTTTTATTTAAGGTTTTAATTTTTGGCTGTGCTGGGCCTTCTGTGCTGCACTTGGGCTTTCTCTAGCTGCAGTGAGTGGGGACTACTGTCTAACTGCAGTGCCCGGGCTTCCCACTGTGGTGGCTCCTCTTTGTCGTGGAGCACGGGCGCCAGAGTGCGGGCTCGGTAGTAGCGGCCCATGGCATGTGGGATCTTCCTGGACCAGGGATTGAACTTGTGTTCTCTTTATCCACTGGGCCATCAGGGAAGTTCCTTGCTATTTTTGATTGAATTTTTTTATTTTTTTAATATTGAGCTGCCTGAGCTATTATTATATTTTGGAGATTAATCCCATTTCTGTTGCTTCTTCCGCACATATTTTCTCCCATTCCCAGGGCTTACTTTTTGTTTTGTTTACCATTTCCTGTGCTGTGCAAAGCTTTTAAACTTAATTAGGTCTCATTTGTTTATTTTTGCTTTTATTCTCATCACTCCAGAAAGTATATCAATAACACCTTGCTGCAATTTATGTCAGAGTGTTCTGCCTATGTTTTTATTTAACAGTTTTATAATGTCCCATCTTGCGTTTAGGTCTTCAATTCTTTTTGAGTTTACTTTTGCATATGGTGTTAGGGAGTGTTCTAAGTTTCATTTTTTTTTTTTACATGTAGCTGTCCAGTTTTCTCAGCATCATTTGTTGAAGAGACTGTCTTTTCTCCATTGTATATTCTTATCTCCTTCATCATAGATTAGGCCACCATAGGTGCATCGGTTTATCTCTGGACTTTNAGCTCAACATTCAGAAAACTAAGATCATGATATCCGGTTCCATCACTCCATGGGAAATAGACGGAGAGACAGTGGAAACAGTGTCAGACTTTATTTTGGAGGGCTCCAAAATCACTGCAGATGGTGATTGCAGCCATGAAATTAAAAGACGCTTACTCCTTGGAAGAAAAGTTATGACCAACCTAGATAGCATATTCAAAAGCAGAGACATTACTTTGCCGACTAAGGTCCGTCTAGTCAAGGCCATGGTTTTTCCAGTAGTCATGTATGGATGTGAGAGTTGGACTGTGAAGAAGGCTGAGCGCCAAAGAATTGATGCGTTTGAACTATGGTGTTGGAGAAGACTCTTGAGAGTCCCTTGGGCTGCAAGGAGATCCAACCAGTCCATTCTGAAGGAGATCAGCCCTGGGATTTCTTTGGAAGGAATGATGCTAAAGCTGAAACTCCAGTACTTTGTCCACCGCACGCAAAGAGTTGACTCATTGGAAAAGACTCTGATCCTGGGAGGGATTGGCGGCAGGAAGAAAAGGGGACGACAGAGGATGAGATGGCTGGATGGCATCACTGACTCGATGGACGAGAGTCTGAGTGAACTCCGGGAGTTGGTAATGGATGCAGAGGCCTGGCGTGCTACGATTCATGGGGTCGCAAATTGTCGGACACAACTGAGCGAATGGACTGAACTGAACTGAACTGAACTGAGGAGGTCCAAGATCAAAGGAACCCGGCCTCCCACGTGGCAGGGGAGAATTCTACCACTGAACCACCCATGAACCTCCAAAATCAAAGCGCCAGTCAATTTGGTTTCTGTGAAATTTTTCTTCCTGACTTGCAAATGACTGTCTTCTCACTATGCCCTCACATGACAGAAAGAGCCCTGGTCTCTCTTCCTCTTACAAGAGCACTAATCCCAGTGCAACTCCCTCTCTCTTATATCTTGTTGTCATTGTTCAGTGGCTCAGTTATGTCCAACTCTTTGCAACCCCATGCACTGCAGCATGTCAGTCTTCCCTGTCCTTCACTATCTCCCAGATTTTGCTCAAACTCAAGTCCATTGAGTTGATGATGCCATCCAACCATCTCATCCTCTGTCATCCCCTTCTCCTCCTGCCCGCAATCTTTCCCAGCATCAGGGTATCCGGGTCGTTTCCAATGAATTGGCTCTTTGCATCAGGTGACCAAAGTATTGGAGCCCTGCAGTGTAGAACTCCCAAAGGCCCTACCTCTAAAGACCACGGTCTCTCTTACTCTTCTGGTTGTTCAGTCATCCAGTCGTGTCCAACTGTTTGCAACTCCATGAACTGCAGCACACCAGGCTTCCCTGTCCCTCTTCATCTCCTGGAGTTTGCCCAAACTCATATTCATCGCATCAGTGATGCCATCCTGCCATTTCATGCTCTGATACCCTCTTCTCTTCTGCCCTCAATCTTTCCAGCAACAGGGACTTTTCCTATGAATTATCTGTTCACATGAGATGACCAAAATACTGGAGCTTCAGCTTCAGCAACAGTCCTTCCAGTGAATATTCAGGGTTGATCTCCCTTAAGATTGACTGATTTAATCTCCTGCAGTCCAAGGGACATATAAGAGTTTTCTCCAGTACCACAGTTTGAAAGTATCGATTCTTTGGCATTCTACCTTCTTTATGGTCCAGCTCTCACAACCATATGTGACAACTGGAAAGACCATAGCTTTGACTATACAGACCTTTGTCGGCAGAGTAATGTCTGTTTTTCAACACACTGTCCAGGTTTGTCATTGCTTTTTTGCCAAAAATCAAACGTCTTCTGATTTCATGGCTGCAGTCACCATCTGCAGTGATTTTGGAGCCCAGCAAGAGGAACTCTGTCATTCCACATTTCCCCCCTCTATTTGCTACGCAGTAATGGGGCCAGATGCCATGGTCTTAGTTTTTTTAATATTTAGTCTTAAGCCAGCTTATCACTCTCCTCCTTCACCCTCATCAAGAAGCTCTTTAGTTCCTCTTTGCTTTCTGCCATTAGCACATATCTGAGGTTGTTGAGGTCCTGCTTATCTTGATTTTAATTTGTAATTCACCCAGCCCAGCATTTCTCATGATATGCTCATGAGAGGTTAAACAAACAGGTGACAGCAGACAGCCCTGTCGTACTCCTTTCTCAATCTTGAACCAGTCAGTTTTTCCATACAGGGTTCTAACTGTTGCTTCTTGACCCACATACAGATTCCTCAAGAGGTAGGTAAGATGGTCTGGTATTCCCATCTCTCTAAGAGCTTTCCACAGTTTGTCATGATCCATACAGTCAAAGGCTTTAGCACGGTCGATGAAATAGAGATAGATGTTTTTCTGAAATTCCCTTGCTTTCTTTATAATCCAGCAAATGTTGGCAATTTGATTTCTAGTTCCTCTTCCTTTTCTAAACCCAACTTGGAAATATGAAAGTTCTTGGTTTGCATAATGCTGAAGCCCAGCATGTAAGATTTTAAGCATGACCTTACTAGCATGAGAGATGAGTGCAATTGTCTGATGATTAGCAGATTCTCTGACACTACCCTTTGGTGGTTGGCATGAGGATCAGCCTTTTCCAGGTCTCCTTCCTCTTCTTATAAGAACACTAATCCCAGTCCCCACCCCATCTAGACCACATCTAAACCTAATTGTCTCCCAAAGATCCCACCTCTAAAGACTATCACATTGGGAGTTAGGGCTTTGGCATATGAATTACTGGGAGGGGAACACAAACATTCAGTCCATAATAATGGAGAGTAATCTTTTAAACTGTTTATTATTAATTCTGTTGGCTTATGATCAGAAAATGTGACCTATAAAATTTTTATCATTCATTTTTAATTGTTGTAAATACATACAGCATAAAATTTACCATTTTAAACATTTTTCAGTGTATATTAAGTACAATGGCATTATGTATATCCACACATTGTACAACCATCACTAGCATCCATTTCCAAAAATTTTTCATCCTTCCAAACTGAAATTCTGAATCCATTAAATTCTGAATCCATACTAATCCCACATCCTCCTTATCTCCAACCCCTGGCCTGGAAATCACCATTATACTTAATGTCTATGAATTTGACTACTCTAGGTTACCTCATATAGGTGGAATCATACCTTTGGTAATCATACCTTACCAAACCATATCAAGTATTTGTCCTTATGTGTCCAGCTTATTTCACTTAGCATACTGTATTTAAGGTTAATCATTCATTTTTAGGTTTTTGCTCTGGTCTAGTACACAATCTACCTTTTAAATGTTTTATGAATATATTATACTTAAAGGATGTATGTTCTCTTTGTGTTTACTTTTGTTGTATTATTCATATATTGCATATCTTTATTTTTGCCTATTGTGTGTGTGTGTGTGTGTGTGTGTGTGTGTGCACACTCAGTCACTCAGTCATGTCCCATTCTTTGTGACCACACAGACTGTAGCACACCAGGCTCCACTGTCCACGGAATTTTTCCAGCAAGAATACTAGAACATGTTTTTATTTTCTACTCAGGGATCTTCCCAAACCAGGGATCAAATCTGGGTTTCTTGTGTCTCCTGCATTGGCAGGCAGATTCTTTACCTCTGCGCCACCTGGGAAGTCCAGATATTGAAGTACCTCACTGCATATTTTTGTCAAGGTCTATTAGCATTTATAATAGCTTTTACTTTTATGTATTTGACTGTTGCGTTGTTTGGTACTTTATCACTTTTATTTTCTTTGTCAATTATGACTTCTATCATTGCATAATTAACCCAAAGCAAAAGAATCTGCTTTTCAAATTAAAGCATAATGATTAATTCTCCACAACTTGATAATTCCTTCCCCATAGAGCTCCCAAACAACATTTTACTGCCTCTTTCTTAAAAATAAAAGGATATGCAAGGATCACCAGCTACTTATTGAAAACTTATATAATGTATGGGACATTAAGATTAAAAAGATTCCAAAGAAACAGATAATTCAGGACAAAAAAGACAAGAACTAAAGACACACACATACATACACACTCAGATTGTAATTGATAATATACTCCTAAAATAAGACCATGTGATACAAAAAAGCAACAAGCACATAACCTGAAAATTTTAAATATGATTGATATAGTTGCCAAAATTAAAACTGCTATGTAAAGATGAAACAAAACTCTAAAAGCTTCCAGAGAAGGAAAAAGTAACCTACAAAGAAATGGAAATCAATTTTAAAAAATAAGAACTGGAAATCATTTTAATGATTATTCACCATCAACACTGCTTGAAAGACAATAGGGCAAAATTCTTGATAAATTCTGTGGAAATTTTATTTTTAATCTAGGATTTTTTTTTATCCAGCCAAATTATCATCAAATGTGAAGATAAATAAAAATATTTTCAGATTCAGAGTGTTTACCTCACATAGACACTTCTTAGAGAGACACAAGAAAATAGTTCATCAAAATAAGGGAATGACTCAAGAAATAAAGAAGATATATGATGTAGGAAATAGACCATCAACCAAGTAAAGGAATAAAGTGAATTCACAGGTTAACAGCTGGGAAATAGGCTTTCAGAAAAACAGTCCACTTTGGGAAACACAGGATTCCAGGAGGAAGTAGTAAGGCAGAGAGAAAATATCTTGATGATCTGATACTATGATTGAAGGAATATAAAGTTAAAGCAGGCAGTGCAAGGAACCAGACTGGCAAAGCACAGTACTGTGGGCCCTTCTTGAAACAACCACACATGAAAAGTATCCAACCAGTCAAAAGATGAATCAAAAGTGAAAACTTCAAAATAAGATAAACTTAGTAAAGTAGCTGTATAAAAGCCCATTAAATCATATTAAATATAAAATTAAGACTAAACACTTGTAGTAAATTAATAGCATTGAATAGAATGCAAATAAAATAAACCTTGATAATATAAAAATAATAAAACCACTATTTTTAATGGAGAAAAGAAGGTAGCAAAAAGGGTAGGAGGGCTAATCTCTTCATTTCAAAGATGCAAAATGAAAGATCAGGGAGTCAACTCATACTGTCTACAAATGAAGCAAAGAATTTTTTTAGAAATAATTTAACCATTTCATTTTTCTTTAAAGGTTACAGAAATTTTTTCACAACCACTATCTCTTATAACCAAGTAACATTCACGGATAGTCAACAATTTCTTTCATTTTCTCCTCTTAAACACAAGTAAAATTAAATTTCTATGATAAAAATAGCACATGTAATAGGATCTTATTTTTATAATACTCCTGTTTTTTTTTTGTCTACATACCTGTAGATCATTATGTCTAGGATATTTGTTTAAAGCCATGATAGTCATATCTATGGTCAATAGTGAGTATTCTGGGGAGAGAATATCTTGTATTTTTTATTTTATACCCTTCTCTTCTGTTTGAATATTTTAAACTTTCAAGAGTTGCTTTTTTAATATCAGAGTTTATTAGGTGATGTGATTATGGTCCTAATTATTCTTTAATTGTTCTTTAATATTTTTTAAATAGCTAATTCAAGTAATAAGTATATAAAATCCTGTAAGACATATTATGGCAATAATACCAAAAATAAACATTTTAATGGAACTTAACCTATATTAATGTCCTTAGAACAGTATAACAACCTTGTGAAATGATTGTTTTACTTATCTCCAGTTTACATAAGAAGAATAAACTGACTCATTCCTGATATACAGGATCTGAACCTTGGACTGGATATTTATTAACATCATTATTCCTCAGTATTCAGTGCTAGATCTCTTATATTTCCTAATGTAGTCCTTCACTTAAAAAGCAAAATCTGAAACCATCTAATTAGATATAAGTAAATAAGTAAGAATATTTTTTAAAATATATTTTCAAGAAGCAGAACAGAGGATTTTCATTTTCATTTCTCAGAGGAGAGAAGACCTTGTCTTCCATTCTCTAAAGCAGTGTAAGCATCATAGGTTCTTCTTGGACTCTTCCACACAACGCATTGCCATGTGATGGAACATTAGACTCAAGGTCTTTAAAAGTTTCCTGAGCTGGTTACAGTTTTTAACAACTACCATGCTTTGGTTGCAAGCTGGTTAAAATACTTCTTTGTTGTTTAGTCACAGTCCTGTCAGACTCTTTGCGACCCGCATGAACTACACCCACCAGGCTTCTCTGTCCATGGAAGGATTTCTCAGGCAAGAATACTGGGGTGGGTTGCTACTGCTTCTCCAGGGGATCTTCTGGACTCAGGGATGAAACCGCCTCTCCTCCATTGGCAGGCGAATTCTTTACCGCTGAGCCACCAGGGAATCCTCCAAATACTCCTTGCAACGTGAAATATTTTTACACTGTTCTATGTCAACTTAATCTCACTTTGAAAAGCTGTAAACTGCACACTGAACATACTTACTAGAACATCCCTCCTGAAAACATTTCCTCGAGTCATTTCAAATATCATAGGAAGAAACTCAAAAAGAAAAGTCAACCATACTTGTTTTGTTTACAAACATTCGCAAATAACTGTTGCTACGCAAATCTCAGAAGTCACTTTGCAAACCGCGCTTAATTCTGAGGCAGGAAAAAGCTGGCGCTTTTTCCCTCCGCTACTCAGGAGGTTGCAAATGAGTTCAAGAAGTGGAAGATGAGGGAGTAAAGATTCAAACTTTATAGTCATGTATACCAATTATCGTTTCAATTGGATTGACTGATATCAACGCTTAGCAAGTACTGAAATGGGCTAGCAGGTGAGCAAAGAAAGAGATGGTACCGAAGAGGTAAACCGAGAAAAGATGGCATTAGGGAAGGAACGAGATAAATAAAAGGGTTTGAGTATTTCTGGCAACCAAAAAATCCCCCCAAAGGCCCCCTCTCCCCTCGCCCGCCCCACCTCGCCTTCTTCACCTGATCCTTACCTGCTCTTCCAGTGTCTTGTTCTCCTCGTTCGCCACCGGGATAGCGAACCCATCCTCCCAGTGCAGCTCCGCCAGGAATTCACTACTCATGATGACAAACAGGTAGGCGACCTCAGAAAAAGTGCAGAAGAAAGAACCACCTTCTCATTTCACCCGTGAGCGGCACCTGAGGCAACCCCAGGAACTCGCCAAGCTCCCGAGCTCTAGCAACCGTTTCGCGCCCTTAGTTACCAAACCGGAAGCACTCAGGTCCTGAGGCAAAACTTCCGGTCGAGAATACTGTCCCTCNGTCACTTTGAATAAAGTGGCCACAGTATTGGAGTTTCAGCTTTATCATCAGTCCTTCCAATGAATATTCAGGGTGGATTTCCTTTAGGATTGACTGTTTGATCTCCTTGCTGTCCAAGGAACTCTCAAGAGTCTTCTCCAACACCATAGTTTAAAAGCATAAATTATTCAATGCTCAGCTTTCTTTATAGTTCAACTCTCATATCCACACATGACTACTGGAAAAACTATAGCCTTAACTAGATGGACCTTTGTCAGCAAAATAATGTCTGCTTTTTAATATGCTGTCTAAGTTGTTCATAGCTTTTCTTCCAAGGAGCAAGCATCTTTTACTTTCATGGCTGTAGTCACCATCTGCAGTGATTTTGGAGCTCAAGAAAATAAAGTCTGTCACTGTTTCCATTTTTTCCCCATCTGTTTGCCATGAAGTGATGGGACTGGATAACACAACCTTAGTTTTCTGAATGTTGAGTTTTAAGCCAGATTTTGCACTCTCTTCTTTCACTGTCATCAAGAGATTCTTTAGTTCCTCTTGGCTTTCTGCCATAAGGGTGGTGTCATCCACATACCTGAGGTTGTTGATATATCTCCCAGCAATCTTGATTGTGCTTCATCCAGTTCAGCATTTCGCATGATGTGCTCTGCATATAAGATAAATAAGCAGGGTGTGACAACATACAGCCTTGACATATTCCTTTCCCAATTTTGAACCAGTCTATTGTTCTATGTCTGATTCTATCTGTTGCTTCTTGAGCTTATAGATACTTCTCAGGAGGCAGGCATGGTGCTCTGGTATTCCCATCTCTTTAAGAATTTTCCACAGTCTGCTGTGATTCACACAGTCAAAGGCTTTGGCATAGGCAATAAAGCAGAAGTAGATGTTCTTCAACAGTTCTGTTGCTTTTTCTACGATCCAGTGGATGTTTGCAATTTAATCTCTGGTTCCTCTGCCTTTTCTAAATCCAGCTTGAACATCTGGAAGTTCATGGTTCATGTACTGTTGAAGCCTCACTTGTAGAATTTTGAGCTTTTCTCTGTTAGCATGTGAGATAAGTGCAATTTTGCCATAGTTTGAACATTCTTTGGCATTGCCCTTCTTTGTGATTGGAATAAAAACTGACCTTTTCCAGTCCTGTGGTCACTGCTGAGTTTTCTAAAATTGCTGGAATATTGAGTGCAGCACTTTAACAGCATCACCTTCTAGGATTTGAAATAGCTTAGCTGGAATTTTATCACCTCCATTAGCTTTGTTCATAGTGATGCTCCCTAAGGCCCAATTAGCTTCATACTCCAGGATTTCTGGCTCTAAGTGAGTGATCACACCATCATGGTTTTCTAGGTCATAAAAATCTTTTTTGTATAGTTCTGTGTATTTTAGCCACCTCTTCTTAATATCTTCTGCTTCTGTTAGGTCCATATCATTTCTGTTCTTTATTGTGCCCATTTTTGCATGAAATGTTACCTCGGTATCTCTAATTTTCTTGAAGAGAGTTCTAGTCTTCCCCAGTCCAGTCTATTGTTTTCCTCTATTTCTTTGCATTGATCACTTAGAAAGGCTTTCTTATATCTCCTTGCTATTCTTTGAAACTCTGCATTCAAATGGGTATATCTTTCCTTTTCTCCTTTGCCTGTTGCTTCTCTTCTTTTCTCAGCTATTTGTAAGGCCTCCTCAGGCCTTACAAAGGCCTCAACCATTTTGTCTTTTTGCATTTCTTTTTCTTGGGGATGATTTTGATCACCATCTCCTGTACAATGTTATAAACCTCTGTCCATAGTTCTTCAGGCACTCTATCTATTAGAGCTAATTTCTTGAATCTATTTGTCACTTCCACTATACAACTGCAAGGGATTTGATTTAGGTCATACTTGAATGGTCAAGTGATTTTCCTTACTTTCTACAACTTAAGTCTGAATTTTGCAATAAAGAGTTCATGATCTTAGCCACAATCAGCTCCTTCTTGGTTTTTCTGCCTGTATAGAGCTTCTTCATCTTTAGTTGTAAAGAATATAATCAGTCTGATTTCAGTATTGACCATCTGGTGATGTCCACGTGTAGAATCATTGCTTGTGTTGTTGGAAGTGGGTATCTGCTATGACCAGTGAGTTCTCTTGGCAAAACTCCGTTAGCCTTTACCCTGCTTCATTTTGTATTCTAAGCCCAAATTTGCCTGTTACTCCAGGTATCTCTTGACTTCCTACTTTTGCATTCTAGTCGCCTATGATGAAAAGGACATCTTTTTTTGGTGTTAGTTCTAGAAGGTCTTATAAGTCTTCATAGAACTGTTCAACTTCAGCTTTTTTGGCATTAGTCGTTGGGTCATACACTTGGATTACTGTGATACTGAATGGTTTGCCTTGGAAAAGAACAGAGATCATTCTGTCATTTTTGAGACTCTCCCAGGTACTGCATTTCAGACACTCTTTTTGACCATGAGGGCTACTCCATTCCTTCTAAGGGATACTTGCCCACAGTAGTAGATATAACAGTCATCTGAGTTAAATTCGCCCATTTTAGTCCATTTTAGTTCGCTGATTCCTAGAATGTCGACATTCACCCTTGCCTTCTCCTGCTTGACCACTTCTAATTTACCTTGATTCATGGACCTAACATTCCAAGTTCCTATGCAATATTGTTCTTTACGGCACTGGACGTTACTTCCATCACCAGTCACATTCACAACTGGGCTTTGTTTTTGCTTTGGCTCAGACTCTTCATTCTTTCTGGGGGCTGTTTCTCTACTCTTCTCAAGTAGCATATTGGGCACCTCCTGACCTGGGAAGTTCATCTTTCAGTCTCATATCTTTTTGCCTTTTCATTTTGTTCATGGGGTTCTCAAGGCAAGAATACTGAATTGGCTTGCCATTCCCTTCACCAGTGGACCACGTTTTATCAGAACTCTCCACCATGACCCATCTGTCTTGGGTGACCCTACACAGCATGGCTCATAGTTTCAAATTGTAGACTCATGAACAAATAAATTCTTTTTATGTTTTGAGCCACTGATTTTAGAGATAACAGCATTTAATTGCCAGAACAGAGGTAACTCCCTTTATAGGAGGGCAGAATCCTACTTTAGGAATAGAGCCCTGTATTAGGACAAGACGCTTTATTGTGGTAGAATTTTGAACATGCAATAGGCGGTAAAATCTTGTAGATCTCTGAAATGGGCCACAGCCTTATGTGAAGGTTAAGCCCTACATCGAGAGGCAGAAATGCAAAATTCTTGTACCCCTTACTGGAAGACCTTGGGCCAGACATCTAAATAGCTCAAGATCTTAGGTGTTTCATCTGAAAAACTGAGATAGTAAACTTTTTCATCTAAGAGAGGATACTTTTGAGGTTAGTTTGTATCCTGTTAGAGATTTTTTGACTTTCCATTGCCACTTATTCAGCCAAAATATTCTTTGTGACGTGCCATTGTGATCAAAATTGAGATATACTTCGTACTTTCAAACTGAAAGCCTCCACTCAGAAATGGAGTTAGAAAACATAGCAGCAGAGTAGTAAAAAAAAAAAAAGAAAGAAACCTCATCCCTTGCCTTTTTATGTCTTCTAAACCACTACTTCACCCATCCTCACCCAATCCCTGTTCATATATATTGATAGATCTTTAATTGAGGCTGTTCATTTAACATAAGAGCAAATGTGATTCTTTTAGCACTTCCATAGAAAATAAAGTATATGTGTATATTTCCCTTTTAAAATTTAAGACCTAGCAAAATGCAGGATTCACTCTTATGTTTTGCATTTAGTCCCTGTACTATAAAGAAAACATGCTGATATTCTAGAGTTCTTGCAAATAATATCCTTTGGCAGCAAGGACATATATTCTCAAGTACAAAGCAATATCTCAATAAACTAATTTTCCATCTGAAGAGTTAAACTGTGATGTTTTGTCTAAGATCTCTGATATAATTGAAAGAAAGGAAATTGACTAAGTGGTTTGTCAAATATGAACAAAAGGATACCTCTTCTGAATACAACCCTGTTTCTAAATTCTGAAACAAAACTACCAAACATGATAGAATTACTGGGCTGCACAGAAAGTGCTTCTGCTGTTGTTCCTGAATAAGGGGTTGAGATAAGGATGTGCCTTATCACATACTGAGTTTACTCTCTAAATAAAAGAGACCCTGATTCTCTGCGCTATGCGGCTTCATATTTACAAAATGAAAGTGGCACCAACATTCCAGATGAAAAGGGACTCTTGCGGCTGTCCCTCCCTTCTCACATTTTTTTTTTCCACCCTTAACCGTTTCCTCCAAAGACAGATCTTTAAGATGTGTTTTCCCCTAAATTGATCATTTTGATGTCAGGCCATTTTGGAACCAGTGATTAGTGAATATGATAAATTATCAGTAGCAGGTTTGCTTTTGTAGGTTTGAAGTTATGATGCATTAGTTATTCCCACCCACGAAAATTGTAACACTGAACAACATAAACTTCTAAATCTCCAGATAGAAAACTAGTTTGCTAGGAATATTGCTTTGTATTTGAAAATGTAGGTCTTCTATACCAACAAGATCTAAATTTGTAATATTACTGGCATCTGCTATCTTTTAAAATATTTTCAAGTGTTTTTTCTTCAGTCTATTTCACTGAGCCCAGAGACATTCCTGAAAGTTTAAATCAGGTTGATTTTTACCATTCTATGTTCCATAAAAATTTCAATGCATAGGCACTAAAAATTGTGTCCTTCTATTTGAGGTAGGTGCACGATAAACGATAATTTCTTAGAGGTTTGCTCCAGAATTGGAAGGTTTTTTCTCTCTTTGTCCTCATCTATTTGTGCTCCCTCTGAAAGGGTCTTCAGACAATGAAGTTAACAAACAGCACATAAAGCAAATGCTCAGATATTTATATTCCTAGGTTGTTGTTTACACAAAATTTTCAGTGTTTGTGATTATAGGCCTACCTCACTAAGATGTGAAAAATTGGGGTAGGCTGGTTTACATGAATTTCTCTCTCTGGGAATACACATGGCTTCACATTAGAAGCAGCAGGAGGATTTTCAAGGGAGAGAATTTCAGGACAGTGTACAGAATCAGAGCTGGGGGTCGTGACCTTGCCTATTGATCCAGCCTCTCTAATTTCCACAGCTTGCTGAGGCTTGTTCTTCCAGCCTGCTGGTGTACATTAGAGCAGAAATCCATAACATGGCCATGTTCATCCAAGCACAGGAAGAAACTAAATTAAATGTTAAAAAACAATCTGAGGCTAGAGTTGGAGACAATTCATCATGATCCTAGACGCCAGGCAGGTGGGATGACCAAGGATTCCTCAGCCAATAGACCCCCAAACAGAATATGGAAAGGCCTTGGTGCCTCATTTGTCAGGGACACAGCAGAAAGTCTGAAAACACACGAAGGTCAGCTCTTTTGGCTGCAACATATTTTTCCTCAAAATGAGATATTACACATCTGAAAAGTGGAACTGAGGTAAATTAGCAGAAGGAATTGGGAGAAATGAATGGGGTTCCTTATGAAAGGTGTATTTGGGCAGTGTTTGGGAAATTCTCAAAGCTAAGATGCTCCTGTTCTGGCCTCGAATTTTCATCCCTGTGTATTCTCCAGGCTGGTTGGTTAGATTTATATTGTGTGAACAAGAATGTCTCATCAGAGTCACAACCTTTCTTCTGGGTGACAGAGATTCAAACAATAACACCTCTGGCATCTCAAAATGAAGTCAGTGTGTTAAGGTAAAGGACACAAGACACCCTGAGTTCCAAAACATCTGGATGATGCACGGCACTGTTCACTTTTCATCTGGATGTTTCACCTCAAGTAGACAGAGCTGAAGGCAGTGCTGCTCGAGGCATATTGGACAACGCTAAAACTGCCCTTTTCTGCTTCTTCCCCTGATCTCATTTATATTGGACATGCGGCTCATGCCATTTATTTGCCATTTACTTATTGATTAATCTAAAATGTTTAACCTGAAGGAGGCATCACAAATGGCAGGTTGTTCTGCTGGGAGCTGCCTCAAATGGTGGGATGCATTCCTCAAAAGGCATTATCCAGGTACAATCCCATTTTAATGAGCAGGATACAGCCCAGAAGTGCCTTGTTTAGGGAAAGGCCCATTTGGGTAGTGGCAAGAATGCAAAAGGATGACTTAAAGGTTGACAGAATTGTGTTAAATAATAACTACACCCCAGTAGAACACACCCAGGCAAGCTTAATGTATGCAGCACCCCATAAGCCTACAAAGGGAAAAAATATTCTGCAGTTGTATTTTAAGGCTAAAGTTCTATTTGTATGCTAATCTCACTGGGCTGTAACTAGAGGATTTTTTTGAGAAGAAGTGACCCTCTCAAAATGACAAAGGAGGAAGTGTAGAGATACCTGAATCTGTTAGCAAATCAAGATGGAGCTAAGAGGGGCGGTGAGGAAATGGAGGTTCCAGGGCAGGAAATGACCCCACTACAAAACGCACACACACACACTGGGATCCATCCATCCACTGGGATCCACACACAGTGAGTACATCATTTTCTTCAGTGCTGTGGCCAGTCTGCACCCTGTATGCAAAAGTCTGCAGTCTGTCACCTGTCTCTGTCTGCACCTTAGACATATGAAACTATCTCTCTGTACTGTGGTTTTCTCATCAATAAACTGGCGATAATAATAACATTCGATTAGTTTCATGACAATTAAATGAAATAATGTATCCACAAATGTTTCATTAGGCACACAGTAAACACTCAACAGACAGAGTTATTTTTCTCAGCTCTCTTTTCCTTGTAGGCATCTAGCCCTGCTTAGCTTTTATTTACGGATTCATTTTAAGTGAACACATTCATACAGGAAAGCACTCAGATCTTAAGTCTAGAGTATGATGAATCTTCATCAAGCAAACAAGTACCTCTACCCAGATAAAGAAATAGAACTTTCCCAGGACTCCAGGAACCTCTCTACTCATAACTCCTTCAACAAACATAACTAATTTCTCTAATTTTGCCTGTTTTCAGCTTTATATAAAAAGAATCAATCCACATTTATTCTTTTCTACCTGGTTTCTCCTCCTCAGTACTGTTTGTTAGCTCCACTACTTACTGTAGCAGATATTTGTTAACATCATTACTGAGATACTGCACTGTTTTGCTGCTTTATAAAATCACCAAACGTTAATGTTTGGTTTCTAAACAGTTGACAGGAATGTGAAAACTAATTTGTTAAGTAAGATAGAGTACCAAAGTTGGACATTGGTTACTTTAATTTTTTGTTTAAATTAGAGATCATTTTCAGTTATACATAAAGGAACTTCATTCTTAGTCATCTGCACAGTGAAATGGAGGGGGAAAAAGGTTGCCGCAGCTGGCATCATACTTTATCCACAGCCAACAAAGCACTGATTCACCATCAAGAGAAATTGACAAATTGTTGTACTACCCTGAGCTGTGTTACATCTGGGCACACCAAGGTGAGCACTTGGATGAACAGTATCCGGTAAGGAGATGTGATCAAAATGAATGATTGTGAACCACTGAGCAAGTCAAATCTTTGTTTTCCAAATGGGAAAACTAAGTCCCAGTTCAGTTCAGTTCAATTGCTCAGTCGTGTCCGACTCTTTGCGACCCCATGAACTGCAGCATGCCAGGCCTCCCTGTCCATCACCAACTCCCGGAGTTTACTCAGACTCACGTCCATCGAGTCAGTGATGCCACCCAGCCATCTCGTCCTCTGTTGTCCCCTTCTCCTCCTGCCCCTAATCCCTCCCAGCATCAGAGTCTTTTCCAATGAGTCAACTCTTCTCATGAGGTGGCCAAAGTACTGGAGTTTCAGCTTTAGCATCATTCTTTCCAAAGAAATCCCAGGGCTGATCTCCTTCAGAATGGACTGGTTGGATCTCCTTGCAGTCCAAGGGACTGTCAAGAGTCTTCTCCAACACCACAGTTCAAAAGAATCATTTCGGACCAGAGGAAATAAAATATTTCCCTCAGGATCATACCGCCTGTAAATAAGAAAGTTATGGCTGAAAAGAAAGAAAGAACAAGAACAGAGAAGCTGGGATGTTGGTTGGAGCAAAAGCATAGCTACTGGAACAAGTCCATCTTGAATCAAGCCTCTGAGCTCAGTTTGTTCTGCATGAGGACCACTCATCTTGCAGCTCAAGTATTCTTCTAACTGCACAAACTGTTCCAAAGCCTGTTGGTTTTTGCAATTTCAGAGCATAGTGGAGTCCTTCTTATAGTTAAAAGAAAAATATTCTATACTCTGAAGACTATAAATATCAGTCCTCCATAATACACTTTGAATTTTCAAAAGAAAATGTGATATCTGGTCAAACAGAGCAGTTTTCTACCTATGAGAATGTTATGTGATGACAGCACCAGTGTTTGTCACCTCCCTGGTAAATAACATGTTATCACTTCTTCAAACATATAAAGTGGATTTTGAAGGTCAAGTTTAACTCAGCAGGTACATTAAAAAGTGGACAGTCAAGAGAAATGCACAGAGCCCACCAGGAATCGGAAAAGGTAGTTCTGAGCCTGCATTTATTAGGAACATGTCCTCTATCAGGAAAGACTAAGCGCAAACTACAAATGGGAGAGTTTGGCTCCTTTGCATCTGTTTCTTGACCCTCCAAAATCTGATTAAACTTCCCTGGAATCAAAAGGCCAAATTGGAAAAGCATATTTTGTCAGAAGTATACATACATATATATATATGTGCATAATGTGTATATATGTATACATATTCTTCTCCAGCCCTCAATCTTTCCCAGCATCAGGGTCTTTTCAAATGAGTCAGCTCTTCACATCAGGTGGCCAAAGTATTGGAGTTGCAGCTTCAATATCAGTCCTTCCAATGAACATCCAGGACTGATTGCCTTTAGGATGGACTGGTTGGACCTCCTTGTAGTCCAAGGGACTCTCAAGAGTCTTCTGCAACACCACAGTTCAAAAGCATTAATTCTTCGGCACTCAGCTTTCTTTATAGTCCCAACTCTCACACCCATACATGACCACTGGAAAAACCATAGCCTTGACTAGACAGACCTTTGTTGACAANAGGAGTTGGTGATGGACAGGGAGGCCTGGCGTGCTGCGATTTATGGGGTTGCAAAGAGTCAGACACAACTGAGAGATGGAACTGAACTGAACTGAACTGAACTGGTGGCTCAAAGAGTAGAGAAACTACCTGCAATGCAGGAGACTCAGGTTTGATTCCTGGGTTGGAAAGATACCCTGGAGAAGGGAACGGCAACCTACTCCAGTATTCTTGCCTGGAGAATTCCGTGGACAGAAGAGCCTGTCAGGCTACAGTCCATGAGATTGTAAAGAGTCAGACATGACTGAGCGACTAACACTTTGAACTTATCTTAGTACAAGCCTTTTCAAGGGCATATGTTTTTATTTCCTTTGGATAAAAACCAAGGAGTACAATTGCTGACCTTAGGATAGGTGCATTTTTAGTTTTATAAAACATGCCATACCTTTTCCAAAATAGTTGTACCATTTTAAGGACATTAAAAAAAATTAAATCAGATTTCTCCCAAGTTAAAACTCTTCGGTGGGTTGCTGGTTTAGTTGCAATTAAACCCAAACTTGTTAACTTGGTCTACAAAATCCTATGTGATCTTATCTCAGCTGATTTTTTTTTTTTCCAACTTCATCTCTTGGCCTCTTTCCCCTTATTCACCATGTTTTAGCCACCTTGAATTTTTTTTAAGTTATTTTTTCAGAGCTTCAGAAACACCAAAGAGTCTCATAGCCTTTGAGTCTTCATATATGCTGATCCTCCAACCTGGAATATTTTCCTTCCATAATGTCTAGTTTTAGAGTATTCTTCAGGGCTCTACAGTCTTTAGTTTATATATAACCTTCTTAGGTCTTCCTTGTCCATTCAACTGAATATAGCTCTTACCAGTTACTCTCTCTTATAGTAGAATCCTCACATTTAGTATTTAAAATCTGACATTCACCACAATGAGTACTTATGTTTTTATTTCCTTGTTAACTTATTTGTTTTCTATCATTGCCACTAGACTATAATATATAAGACTACTGCTGCTGCTGCTAAGTCACTTCATTCGTGTCCGACTCTGTGTGATCCCATAAACGGCAGCCCACCAGGCTCCCCCGTCCCGGGGATTCTCCAGGTAAGAACACTGGAGTGGGTTGCCATTTCCTTCTCCAGTGCATGAAAGTGAAAAGTGAAAGGGAAGTCACTCAGTGGTGTCCGACTCTTCGCGACCCCATGGACTGCAGCCTACCAGGCTCCCCCGTCCATGGGATTTTCCAGGCAAAAGTACTGGAGTGGGGTGCCACTGCCTTCTCCTAGGAACCATATGCATTTTGTTAACCCTGTTGTCAGAAACTAGAACAATACCTGCACATGCTCAATAAAAATCTGCTGAGAGAATAAATATATAAATGAAAAGAGGAGTTTTAAGTTTTTACATAGTTAAACCTGTCAGTCCTTGGCCTGATAACATTTATTTTACATCTCACTAAGGAAATCTTTTCCCAGAGGACTATAGAGATGATCTATTTTAATATATTACTTATATACAAATATTATACATAATATGTAATTTTATTTATTAAATGTTTTAGTCAGTTCAGTCATTCATTCCTGTCCAACTCTTTGCGACCCCATGGACTGCAGCACACCAGGCCTCCTTGTCCATCACCAACTCCCGGAGTTTACTCAAACATTTTTTTCTTCTGTCATCCCCTTCTCTTCCTGCCTTCAATCTTTCCCAGCATCAGGGTCTTTTCCAATGAGTCAGTTCTTCCCATCAGGTAGCCAAAGTATTGGAGTTTCAGCTTCAGCATCAGTCCTTCCAGTGAATATTCAGGACTGATTTTCATTAGGATTGACTGGTTGGATCTCCTTGCTGTCCAGGGGACTCTCAAGAGTCTTCTCCAACACCACAATTCAAAAGCATCAATTCTTCAGCACTCAGCTTTCTTTATAGTCCAACTCATGTTAAATTTTAATATATTTAATATAAATTTATATTAATATTAAAATTTAGTATTTAGTCATTAAAATGTATCCTTTATTATACATTAAAGTATTTATATATAAATTATTTATATATTTTTCTAGTACTTTTTTTCAGCTTCCTGAGAACATTTTTTTAATTGAAATATAGTTAATTTACAATGTTGTGTTAATTTCTGTTGTACAGCAAAGTGATTCTGTTATACATGCATATACATTCTTTTTATATATATATCCTTTTCCATTATGGTTTACCATATAATATTGAATATAGTTCCATGTGCTATACAATGAGACCTTGTTCTTTATCCATTCTATATAAAATAGTTTGTGTCTGCTAACACCAAGTTCCCAAGTAGTTTTATAATTATGTAATTACTTTTAAAATCATATGTTTGAAATTAAAATTTTAATGCACATAAAATTTATGTTTGTGTATGAGACAAAGTAGGTTCATAGTTCTTTTCCAAAACAAATAGGAATTTTCCCAATACCGTTTGTTAAATAATCTATGTTCTGTGGTTTGAAATGTGTCCTTTTGGTATACTAAATTCTCATATACACAATTTACATATTTCTGGATGTCTGGCATTTTATTGATTTATTTATCTATACGTACAAAAGTGCCAAACTGTTTTGAGTAGCATAACTTCTTACTATGGTAGGGCCAAACACATCATCTATCACTACCATCACAACTACTCCTATTTTCAAACACTTCCTTGCAATCAAGTTATCAAGTTCATAAAAAGTTGAAGAACCCTAGGAATTTTCATTGAAATTTCTTGAATATACATGACAATTTAAGAAGAAATTAAACTTTTATTGTCTTCATGTCCAGAAACATGGTAAACATCTCCATTTTCTCAGATTTTCATTTTTGCAATTTGCTCTTAATATAGCTGCACATGACTAGATTCAGAACATTTATATAACCTGGGGATTAGAAGAAAATTCTAAGATTGCCTCCAGCTACAACATGCACCTCAGCAACATGCAGTGCTTTTACACTGCTACTGTACTGTTTAGGTACTCACTCCCTCCTGAGGAAATGCATTTTTTTATGAAATAGAAAATGACTTGAACAATGAGATAACAATCTCATTGGAAGAAGGTCAGAGGGGTCTTTTAATTGTCCTGTTCCACAATTTCCCTCCCTATATGATATGTGTTTCTAGTACTGAATATCTTAACCAGTATCTATAACATTTTGTAAACTTGTACATTTTACAAGGCTCTATTGGATGACTGGCTGCTCAGTTAATGAAACAAATGTAAGTTTTTACAAAGGAACATTTACCTCAGCCAAATATTATACAATATTACTAAAATTATTGTTCCATTTTTTCAATGTTTTTATCGTTGTTACTGAATATAGTAATCCCTTGATTAATACTTGCTGAATCAACAAATGGATCATTTTTAAGGATTTATTTCTCCTCATAATGAAGCCATAGCTATTTTTAAAGAAAACATTTTCTACTGCAGAGAAACAGTAGAGGAAAGACCTCCCTGATTATAGACTTTCTAAAACCCTTTTCTATGAAGTTACATTTACAAATTTAGTTTGCCAATGGCAACCACTGCTTTGTAAAAAAAAATTATGCAATTTTATTTTTTGATGTGCCTCTGTGTGCGTGTGTATGTACATAAAAAGTCAATTGCTGTAGATGGGTAACCTAAAATAATACCTACCAATTTTTTGGTGACTATTTCCTAAATGCAAGGACAAAGAGAAAAAGAAGGCCCTTTATAGCAAAGTAGGCTCGTCTAATAGTAAAACAATCCTCAAAATCAAAAGAACTGGTTAAATCAATACTATAGGAAGCTTTAATATTCATAGTTTCATACTTTTGCTAGTGGAAACACTTGTTTTACAGATTTTATTCATTTATTCTAATCCAGTAGATGGTGCTACATGTCTGTCTATGTAAAGTACCACAAACGTCTCTTTTTTTTTCCATCTTTCTTTTAGCTAGAACTCTCATCAAGGTCTACTATTATAATGAAGCTCATTATTCCTGACATCTGAGCCAAATCTCTGGGTGCAGCATTAAGGATGTACTTAAGGAGAAAACCCCCAGAAACAATTTTGGTCAAAATACCAACCTAACAATCTCTTAACAATTTTTCCCCTTATCTCATTCTCACTCTAATGACAAAATCTTTGGTGTCACAAAAGAACTCTGTGTCATTCCATTTAAAAACATCCAGATGCAAAATCATAGTCCATCTTATTCTTCTAAACAGTTAGTTACTATTATTGTGAAGCAACCATAACAATGATAATAATTAACAGTGAAAGTTTAAATGTAAGATCATCATGGATAAATGGACATATAAATTAATCACTTGGAAGGTAATATATACTAAAAAATTTAGATATGTGAAATTTTATAAACAAAGTTTGTTGTTGAATCTGATTACATGAACCATGAAAATTAATGTTTCATTGTGAATCATGAAAGGCTGAAAGCTGTGGAAAAATAGGGATTCTAGTTAGGTATTCACAAAAATAATCCATGTCACCCAGCAACCTACAAACAGTTAATTTATGTTACTCATTTACTGGAAACACAATAATGAAACACTATATGATCTGAATCAGAAGTCATCAAGTTTTTTGTCTTTTTTATCTTTGTAGATTTGAAATGTGTTATTAGTTCACAGATTTATAATGATTTGAAAGTATCATTGTATCATAAAATAGGGAGAAGAAGATGTAACTACTAACATAAAAATTAGAACAGTTTTATTATTGCATTAGTTTATTGTATAGAATTTTGATTGAGTTAACTGTGATGTGATTTCACAAAGTCCTTTCACATACTTTGAAAATTCTTTTACACTTTTTCATTGTATTGAAAGAAAAATTAGAGCTGTAATCACTAATTTTAGATGAGTTCTATACATAATATAAGTATTAATAATCTGCTGACCAAAGGCTTAATAAAATGATTTTATTCAGTAAATTATATCACTTTAATGACTAGATTCTAATACAAATACAAGGAAGTCAGTAGAAACCTTTCAGATGTCTATTTCATCATTTATACTTTCCTTCATTTGTATCTTCATTAACTCACTAGTCTGAATAAACACAGAGGCAGAATTTCATAAATTATTCTTGGGTAGCTTTTGCAACATGGAAAAGCCATGATCTTAATCCAGCAATGACATCTTGATGAAAAAGCAAAAAAAAAGTACAATTTAACCGGTCAGCTGTAGTACAGGCAAGGTAAGGTGAGATAAATCAACTTAGGGATATAAGAGGAGCCACCAGATCAGGGAAGAGTTGCCACAAAATCTTTGTGTAACTAGACTACCTGGAGGGAGTTCAGTTCAGTTCAGTTCAGTCGCTTAGTCATGTCCAACTCTTTGCAACCCCATGGATGCAACACGCCAGGCCTCCTTGTCCATCACCAATTCCTGGAGTTTACTCAAATTCATGTCCACTGAGTTGGATATACTATCCAACCATCTCATCCTCTGTTGTCCCCTTCTCCTCCTGCCTTCAATCTTTCCAAGCATCAGGGTCTTTTCCAAGGAGTCAGTTCTTTCCATCAGGTGGCTAAAGTATTGGAGTTTTAGCTTCAACATCAGTACTTCCAATGAATATTCAAGACTGACTTTTGTTAGGATTGACTGGTTGGATCTGCTTGCTGTCCAAGGGATTCTCAAGAGTCTTCTCCAACACCACAGTTCAAAAGCATCAATTTTCGGCTCTCAGCTTTTTTCATAGTCCAACTTTCACACCCATACATGACTACTAGAAAAACCATAGCCTTGACTAGATGGACCTTAGTTGGCAAAGTAATGTCTCTACTTTCTTGCCTGGAGAATCCCAGGACGGGGGAGCCTGGTGGGCTGCCGTCTATGGGGTCACACAGAGTCGGACACGACTGAAGTGACTTAGCAGCAGTAGCAGCTAGGTTGCTCATAACTTTTCTTCTAACGAGTAAGCGTCTTTTAATTTCATTGCTGCAGTCACCATCTGCAGTGATTTTGGAGCCCAAAAATATAAAGTCTGTCACTGTTTCCACCATTTCCCCATCTATTCCCCACTAAATCTCCTTTGTGTAACTAGATTACCTGGAGGGAGTTACATTCATCCGAAGACCAGATGAGCCACAAGGAAAATGGCTTTTTCTCTTTTTAATTTTTTGGCTGTATCATGTTGCATGTGTGATCTTAGTTCCTTGACTAGGGGTTGAATCTATGGCCCTAGCAGTGCAAGCATGGAATCCTAACCAATGGACCACCAGGGAAGTCCCCAGAAGTGGACATTTATTCATTCATTCATTGTATAGTCACTGAGCACCTATTATGTGACATGCTCTCTTTAGTAAGTGATAGGGACATGTATCACTGAGCAAAACTAGAGTAGGATTCTGCCTTCCAGAACTTTTATTAACTAAGCTAAAGCATACCAAATGCACACAGTTTGGCAAAGCTCTCAGAACTCATCAGGGAAGCATGTCTGTCTCCAGGTGGGAGAGGATCAGGGGCACAGCTATCACACTATTAAAATAAGGTCTTAAAAGAGAGGATGGGGTGATTCATGTTGATATATGACAGAAACCAATGTAATGTTGTAAAGCAATTATCCTTCAATTAAAAATAAATAATTTTTTAAATGAGGTCTTATCTTCTAAATTTAAGGCCAGATACTATAAAACTCTTAGAGGAAAACATAGGGAGAACACTTTTTGATATAAATTGCAACAAAAATCTTTTTCAATCTGTCTCCCAGAGTAATGAAAATAAAAACAAAAACAAACACATGGGACCTAATTAAACTCAAAAGCTTTTGCACAGAAAAGGAAATCATAAACAAAATGGAAAAACAACCCACAGAGTGGGAGAAAATATTTGCAAACAATGCAACAAGGGATTAATCTCCAAAATTTACAAATAGCTCATGTAGCTCAATATCAGAAAAACAAACAACCCAATCAGAAAATGTGGGAAGATCTAAATAGACATTTCTCCAAAGAAGACAGAGAGATGGACCAAAGGAACATGAAAAGATGCTCAACACCACTAATTATTATAGAAATGCAAATCAAAACTACAATGAGGTATCACTTCACACTAGTCACAATGACCATCATCAAAAAGTCTATAAAGCAATAAAAGCTGGAGAGTGTGTGGAAAAAAGGGAACCCTCCTTTACCATTGGTGGGACTGTAGATTGGTATAGTCACAATGGAGTACATTACAGAGGTTCCTTAAAAAATGAACACGAGAGCTACCATATGACCCAACAATCCCACTCCTGGGTGTATATCCAGAGAAAACTTTGGTTCAAAAAGATGCATGCAGCCCAATGTTCATTGCTATACTGTTTACAATAGCCAAGATATGGAAGCAATCTAATGAATGAATAAGGAAGATGTGGTATACATATATACAATAGATTACTTAGCCTTTAAAAAGAACAAAATAAGTTCACTTGCAGCAACATGGATGGACCTGAAGATTATCATACTAAATGAACTAAGTCAGACAGAGAAAGACAAATATCATATGATTTTGCTTATATGAGAAATCTAAAAAAAAAAATGATGCAAATGAATTTATTTTCAAAACAGAAATGTTCACAGACTTAGAGCATGAATTTATGGTTACTGGGGGAAGTGAGGGGGAGGAATAGTCTGGGAGTTTGGAATTGGCATGTACACACTATCATACTTAAAGCAGAAAAGCAACAAGGACCTACTATATAGTACAGGGAACTTGGCTCAATATTCTGGATTCAACGAAATAGGAAAAGAGTTTGAAAAAGAAAAGAAACTTGTATGGGTATAACTGAATCACTTTGCTGTAATTAACACCTGTAACTAATAAATTGTTACTAATCAACTATACCCCAATATAAAATAAAAATTAAAATAAATAATGTAGCCAATGAGAAAACAATAAAATATATACACTCTATAAAAAAAGAATAAGGTCTTATTTGAAACCTCAAAGATGAGGATACAAAGGTTCCTGGTGAAAAGCAGAGATGAAAGTGTATTCATCTCAAGGTAGAGAGAATAATAATAATGCAATAATGTGGAAAATTTTGAACCCAGGAGGTGGAGAGCAGCAAGAAATTACAAGCAGTTCAGTACTGCTGAATGGGGAAGGGAGTGACTTTTGAGGGTAGCATTTGCCTGTGAGAATAATATGAGATGAGTTATAGAGTTAGTCGCTAAGTTGTCTCCAAATCTTTGTGACCCCATGGACTGTAGCCCACCAGCCTCCTCTGTCCATGGAATTCTCCAGGCAAGAATTCTGGAGTGGGTTGCCATTTCCTTCTCCAAATATGAGATGAGGCAGGGAGAACTGAAAGGTCGCAAAAAATTTTTCATATAGACAATAAGGACACACTGAGTAATTTTAAATGGGGGAGGTGAATGGAAAAGAGATCAGTAATGAGGATGCGAAATAGGGAAAGAGAAAAAGGCAGAAGATAAGACTTTGTGACTGTTTAAAAGTGGGACCAACCAAGAGGATGGTCCTCTCATTCTGTGGGAAATATTGGGGCCAAGTGGACTTGGGATAAGAAAAGCTAGTTCCAAAACCTTGTGCCACAAATAGAAGTGTTCTCAAAATATCCTTAAGACTGCAAGGAGATCCAACCAGTCCATTCTGCAGGAGATCAGCCCTGGGATTTCTTTGGAAGGAATGATGCTAAAGCTGAAACTCCAGTACTTTGGCCACCTGATGCGAAGAGTTGACTCATTGGAAAAGACTCTGATGCTGGGAGGGATTGGGGGCAGGAGGAGAAGGGGACGAAAGAGGATGAGATGGCTGGATGGCATCTCAGACTCGATGAACATGAGTCTGAGTGAACTCCGCGAGTTGTTGATGGACAGGGAGTCCTGGTGTGCTGCGATTCATGGGGTCGCAATTTATGTCAAAATTACACGGCTGAGCGACTGAACTGAACNGAGATGGCTGGATGGCATCTCAGACTCGATGAACATGAGTCTGAGTGAACTCCGCGAGTTGTTGATGGACAGGGAGTCCTGGTGTGCTGCGATTCATGGGGTCGCAATTTATGTCAAAATTACACGGCTGAGCGACTGAACTGAACTGAATGTGGTTTTGCTTAGCCTTTCAAACCCTCTATATTCTCCCACTTGCTTGACAATGCCACTCTACATCATCAGAATATATAGCATCACCTACTCGTACCTGTATGTTTGTGTATATCATCAGAGTGTTCTTATTCTCTTGGTCCATGATAGACACAGAAAAATAGAGAAAGAAAACAAGCAGGAAACAATGTCCTGCATTTTATGCTATCCTAGCAGTTAGTAAAAAAATATATATTGGTATCAGCTTTCTTTGCTTCCAGTACTGCTCTTCAAAACCATACAGAGATTTTTTTATATCCTTCTTCGCTCTTTTGTGAACTCTTTCGTGTTCTGTACAAGCCTGAATTATTTTTATGACCAAAAGAAAAATACGTTTAACAATAATACCACCCCCAAAAAATCCTTAAAGGGTAACAGGGAGTGGTGAAATTGCAAACAAAAATGCACATCCACCATACAACTACTATATAGAAAAAGGTAGGGTAAATATACAAGGAAATGTGTGTTATGATATGTACACAGCATCCATGTGAACAAAATATAAAAACAAGTCTGGTGGAACAGGGCTGTGGCTTCCACGCTGCTACATGGACAAAGCACCATTCCACTAGGCTAACAAACATGGCTTTTTTTTATAGTTGTGGCTTTAAGAAACACCACAGAGGGTGGCCTGCATTAATTCAGTGAGCTATAGCTCTCCACATAATATATGGGTAAGTTTACTCAAAGCACTTTTTATGAGCTATCAATCTGTTTTCCAGCCTGCATTTGGCTACAGTTCAGGTAGCAAAGGAGAAAGGAGGAATTGTTCTATGGTTTTTGCGCTAGGGGAAATAACTGTTACCCATTACTTTAGTGAATTGTATGTGAAGTAATTGCTGTTCTCCTGCTGTGTTTTGTAGTTTTATTCATGTAAACCAATGTAAAGCTAGGTCTGTATGCCATCTATTCAGTTTAGTCAAAAGTGGATGTCTGTATACATGTGCCTGGATAGTTGGAAGTGCTAGTTTTGACATCTCGTGTTGAGACATCGGTGAAGGTATATTGAGTCCTTGTTCTTGAAACCTGTTCATGTGTCTACCCACACTATAAGAAATTTGTGCCATCATTGTTTTTCTTCTCTACACATTGAATGATGATTTCATGTTAGTCCTCTAGCATTACCTTACTCCAAAATCTTTTGTGAATGAGTTTCTTAAGTTTCAGTGAGGATGCTGAAAATACAAACTATTCCACCCTCTTTTCTCATCTTCTTTTTACTCTCTCACTGAGGTTCATGTAAGTGTGGCTAGTAATGTAAGGAGAGAGAGAATGAAAGAGAGACAGGTGGAGGAGAGAGGGGAAAAGATGCACACATTAACCAACAGTTTTCTTTTATGAACAAGAAAATTGGCCGTTTTCCCATTAGCATATGAGGAACCTAAGAATGTCCTTGTTGTCAAGGCAACAGCTGTTCCTTGGGTAGCTGGAATAGAAAAGAAGCCAGAGCAATCTTTATAGGATCAAGTCTTTTTTATCAACAAATCATAGAAAGGAACCTTGAGAGTGTACCCAGTCTATTCTCCTGCCTTTAGTTAAGACCTACTAAAATAATTTGAAACTAATACAAAAAAAGTCTAAATTTAAATAATTCTACAAATGTTGCATAGTATTAATTAGTAATCATTTGCAATGTTTTACAGTTCACATTACTTAGAAGTTTTTTTTTTCAATCATCCTAACTTAAATCTTCCATCCTGCAGTTTGAAAGCCACTTCCTATTATTCTAATATCAATGGAAATAAACAACTATATACTTTCCTCTCTAAGAGAATCTTGCCTGTACTGGGAAAAAAAAAAAAGTCTCACAAATTTCTCAAAGCGAGTAACATTAAGTTCTTTCATTTTTTCAGCCATTTGTATTATAGGTCTCCTCTGATGACACCATGCACTCTGTAAGACCATGCCTATTCAGGAAACCCATTCCTATCTTGTTACTTACCTGAAAGCCTGATCAATGGTGCCCAAAAGAGTAGGACACCACCCAGTTCTCAGTCTATCTATGCAAGTCTTTTAGGGTACTGTAATCTTTAGATTTACATTTATCATACATTGTTTTGCACAGACTGATTGATAGAGTTTTTGCTTCTTGGTTTGATCACAATCATTCATTCCTTCTTCAAATAGACTACTATCACTTTTCCTGGTAGAACGTATTTTCTTGCTTCTTTTTTTCAAGGAGAAGCTCATGATCTCTCTCCCTCACACTGGCAGGCTTAGCAAGCATACTTTCTGTGCCAGTGTCCAGGTCACTAACTTATATATGCTGAGCACTAGCCACAGGAAAGCATCATGGGAGTATATTCTAAAAGATACCCACATTGTTCAGTCGCACAAAAAATTTATCACCTAGAACCATAAGTATCCTCCTCGCTGTATTTCCTGTATTATTTTTGCTTATGGGAGATTAGTTCTTCAGCCATAGATGACACACTTTCTGGCCCTAGTTTTTCTTATTTTTAAAATGGAGGGACTGCAAATACAGACTAATAGCATTTATTGATCCCTTCATCTATGAGAGCCTCAATTGTGAATCATCTCATTTCAATTTCACAGCAATCCTAAAATGTAGATATTTTTATTGTCATTCATATTTTATACAAAACCAAAGTGAAGCTTAGCATGGTCAAGTCACTTTTCCAAAATAACATGGCTATCAGACGATGGAGCCAGAATTTGGCTTGACCTCTCATAGCTCAGTTGGTAAAGAATCCGCCTGCAATGTAGAAGACCCCACTTTGATTCCTGGGTCAGGAAGATCCCCTGGAGAAGGGAAAGGCTGCCAACTCCAGCATTCTGGCCTGGAGAATTCCATGGACTGTATAGTGCATGGACTCGCAAAGAGTTGGACACAACTAAGTGACTTTCACTTCACTTCATGTCCTATACTTTTAACTAGTCTGCCATGGGAGCAGGAAAATGGGTACTCCACTCACATGCTGCTTTAATCGGTAGGCTCTTTCTGAAAGGTAACTTGGTAATATCAGAATCCTTTAAAAGATGTGCATCCTTTTCTCTGGGATTTATTTAACAAAAATCTATACAATACTTACTATTTGCCATTAACTGCCCTAAGCACTTTTCATATATTAAAAATAAACTTTCATGCCAACTTTATAATATTTCTATTTTACAAAAAAGCAAATTGAGGCACTTGGAAACTAAACAATTTTCCTAATGTTTCACAGTTTATAAGATGTGAAGCTGGGTTGTGGCTAGCTCCTGAATCATATATTGATAAGAAGAGACAGTAAATGAAACACTATTATGGTATATCTAATTTTTATTTAGAAAATAGACATTTATATTCATATATGGACACACAAAAAACTAGAATACACAAGAACAACAAAATTGAACAGTGATGAGACTATACATGGGTGATTTTTTCTTGAATATATCTATATTTTTCTTCTTTATACATCTATATTTCACATAGATATATGCAAGTGAAATTGTTAGTCACTTAGTCATATCTGATTCTTCTCAATCCCATGCACTGTAGTCCATCAGGCTCCTCTGTCCATGAAATTCTCCAGGCAAGAATATTGGAGTGGGTTACCATTCCCTTCTCCAGGGTATCTTCCCAACCCAGGGACTGAACCTGGATCTCTTGCATTGCAGGCAGATTCTTTATTGTCTGAGCCATCCGGGAAGCCCATATACATAGCAATTCTTAGTTTAAAAGTAAGCTAAAGAGATTGTAATAAGGTTTCTCTGGAGTCTTTTTGGCAGTGTATGATGCTTATATTGCACAAATATATGTGAACAGCCATGTTTGGAACAAACTTTGACTAGAAATCTATCTCAGTAGTCCATCCTTTATTAATATCAGCCTTGCAAGCAAGGAGGATTATTTTATTTGCTTTAATTAAGTTATGTGATCTAGTGAACAACCCTAATTTGTGAATTTGGAAAACCTCATCCTAGATCCATCAATACAACAAAACCATTTAACTCCTCTTGCTACATCTCTGGGTCATGTTGAAGTTATTTGTGGTTCTGGGATAGAGTGGTGGTTAAGAGCCATTTTGGAGGGCTCTAGTTCCATTCCTAATTCCACCACATATTTTAGCTGTGTGAACTTGAACTCTATAAAATTCATTTCCCTTATCAATAAAATGAGGATACTAATAGCATTGAGCATTAAACCCTAAGGCTTTTGAGAGTATTAACTGAGATAATCTGTGTAAAATACCACTATGTCAGGTACAGCGTAGTAACTCAAAATAGGATAACTGTTTTATTATAACTGCTTATTATTGCTTAATGTTCATTTTAAAAGTACTTTTGAGATTCTCTAGTAAAGGTTACCACACACTTTCTTCAGGTATATTCATCTGAGGGATTTAAATTTTTCTTTAGTAAGGAGATGAGAAAAACCAAGGCATCATCTATGATCTGATCTACTTAAACATCTGTTAAACTTCAGTATTTTAAATGATCGCTATGGTTTTCCAAGATCGGTTTTTATCCTGAATTTGATTACTACATCTATAATGATTAGTAATTATTTTATGAACTAATCAGGATCGAGAACAAAATGGCAACCCACTCCAGTATGATTGCCTGGAGAATCTCCTGGACTGAGGAGTCTGGTGGGCTGCAGTCCATGGGGGCACAAATAGTTGGACACGACTGAGGGACTGACACTTCTTGTACTTGTTTTGGCTGTGACACAAACTATTTGCTTTTGTGTATAGTCTCAGATAAAGCTGTGGACCCTCATGCATGCTAATCTTAATCAGACTCCCATGCTATATTGTTTGACTATTGCCAGTTTCTATGGGAAAGGAACATCAGATTAAATTCTGTGTGTTATAGAAAATAGTAATGAAATAGCTTCATCCTGTAGCACTCTATGGCCTTGTTCAAGGGAGACTTCTTCCATGTTTCTATGCCAGTGCAGGGAAGAATGAATGAGTGCACACATGTACACACACACACACACACACACACACACACACACACACACCCTAAACCTCTTTCAATAACACAAATTTAGAGAGTAGTATTTGCATTCTTCTAGCACTGTTTCTTCTGAATTCTGAAGAAACAGCTTGAGGAAAACCATTGCTGTCTTTTGCAAATAGAGTCGTTACACCAAAATCTGAATTGTCTTTTCAACTGGATTCGGTCTGTGAGTCAAAGCAGAGCTTGTGTTGTTATGTGCCTCCCTACCCCTCTCCACTCCCCACATTAGTTGAGCCTCACTGCTCTTCCCTGTAATCCTTCTTGCCCCACTCTCCAGGTTGGTTGAGGCTCAATGCTCCAACAAGTAATGCACTCCTGACACAAAGGGGGACAGGAGGGGCAGTGTGGGGGAAATCAGATAATGCACACACCAGCTTGACAGACTTGCTTCCCTTCAAGTGTCACATTATAAACTGGCCAAGTGAAACAGAAAGGTATTATTCTGTCTTATCTTGTGGTTGAAAGGGATTGCAGCCTCCTTATTGGTAAGGTTTTGGTCTTGTTGCCAAAGGATTCTCCCTTTCAACTGCTTCCTGTGTTCACCCAGAGCACTGTCTCCTCCCCTCTGTGAGCTGTTTTGACTTGAACTTGTTCCAGGATGAGAGATCATGACCTGTCAGGACCAGCTGATCTCACTGCTACACAGGTTTTATGAAGAACAGGTCAATTCTGAAGTCAAATTAGAAATGTCTACAACTGGAGGGAGAGTTTAGGGACTCCAGGATACCTCAGAGATAACCTAGATTTCTTAGAGTTTCTCACCCCCTCCCCAGGACTGGCTTTAGTTTTCTCCCAGGGAAACCTTTGCTCTGGGATCACTGTCTTCCTATCTCAGAGAAGAGCATGTAAACATATATACACATATACACACGCTTCAGAGTCAGAATCTGCTCCTAATGGCTCCAAAGTTGTTTTTTTTAAGCTTCACAAGCAAATCTGATGCCTAATCTGAACTTTGAGTGAGAATGACTGCCCACAGCATTCCTATAGTCCCAACTAGAGTCAAATTCAAGGACTTTTAAAATTTATGAGCCATTCTAATAGAGCAAAATGCCCTGCTGCTCAAATTTCCTCTTATTGCTGATAATCAATAATAAAATGTACAGCACTACTTTTGAAAAAATATCCAAAACACATACCTAGTTTTTACTCAAAAGCATAGCCTTTTAACAGCATAATTAATTCTACAAAGATCAGCACATGACCATCATCCAATTGTTGTTTGGTGACCTTGAAGAAAATTATCTAAGGTATCTGAAGTTTGGTCTCATTATGGGTGAAATGTATTCTCTATTTCATACAATTTTCTAAAGATTAAAGATAAGTAAATACCCTTGCTCAACATGCGGTTGGTAGATAGGACCATCCACTTCCAAAGGAAAAGTTAGGTTCCTTCCCTTTTATACTTCTGTATCTCCCTTACAAACAGCTAGATTTTGTTTTCCACTGAACCAAAGACCTTAATTTACCCATTTGTCTGTGATGCTAAATAGCTACTCTATGCAAGGACTTAGGAAAGTAATGCACACTATCCTAGGAATTCAAAGGCATGTATAGGTAATATTTCATTAAAACACATAAAAGTCTGATGTTGAAGGAAGCAAAGATTCTCATTTTCATTTTACAGGCACTTGAATTTTTTGAGGTTGTATGCTTCCAAGAAAACAACCAATGTGTGACCAAGATGTAATTAAGACCCACGATTTCTAATTCCCAGGCTTTGACTCCAACCTCTGAAAATGCTTCAATTCAGTGAAACTAATGGCACTTCGGTCTCTGGAATTAGATCCTGTTATCAATGACTTCCACATGGAAAGATCATTCCAAAATGTGTAATTAACCAAGAAAATGCAAATAAACCAATTTGTACCTGCTATTTAGAGGTAAGACACAGAAGTGGCTTGAGTTCATTATTTGAAAACTACCCTTTTTCTGCTTTGAATGTAGCTTATGTTCTTCACTTGTTCACATATTTTTCAAAAATTACATTTTCAGTGAAATATTGTAGATCATTAGTGATTCTATTACCAGCACAGGGCTTGGAACAGAGAGAGAAATACATGTCATCAGGCACAATCAAAAAAACCCTTCTTTGAACAACCTTAACAATTCAATGTAATAAATGTTTTTTTTTTTAATTCTGTTGTGTACTAGGCTCTGTGCTGAGTGGGGTATGAGTCAAGCTTCCAGTCTAGTCTGGTGGAAAACATGGTAACACTTGGCAAATATTACTAAATGATTGAACCTAATGGAATAGGAAAATAATTAGCTATACCTTCAGAAAAAGCAGATGGCAATTGCATAATAAAACAGATCTATAAGGTTACAGTCTAGAAAGGCTTCATAGAGAAAGAAATATTTAACGTGGATGGATCTGGAGGACTATTTATTTTAAGTGACAGACTCAATTCTGAAAAAAGAAGAAAAAGAAGATTATGATTTGGCACTGTTAGATCAAGGTCTGGAACACCCTGACTCTCTCAGTCTCCCCAACTCTCTTATCTGATTCTCTTTGCATGTTGGCCTCAGAACCTCCTACTACACGTGAGCTTTCTCCTTGTCTTAGGAAACATGGTCACCAGCAGCTTTGGGCTAAACGTCATTTCAAAGTAATGACTCAGAAGGCAAGGGTATCTCTCAAGTACCAGCAATCTTGGAAGGACTCCAACTGGCCCAGTTTGGATTACTTGCTCACACTTCGGTCAATTATTGTGACCACAAGCATGATGATGTACATGGCCTCGGTTGGTGGGCAAGGCTTTCGGAAACACATCATTGCAAAGTGAGAGAAGCAAGTTTTCCCAGAAATAGGAGTTCTGGGTGGATCAAAAGAAATCCACTGCAGTCCAGAAAAATAAATGGCTACATCCATGCTAAGATGGAAAGAAGAGTCATTCTGAGCAGATAGTTTGAGCAAAGGCTAGAAGATGGATAACACTGGATGGTATTGGTGGTAGTAAGGTAAGGTTAGACTGAAGTAAAGTGAGGCTAAAGAGCCTCTTGATGAAAGTGAAAGAGGAGAGTGAAAAAATTGGCTTAAGTCTCAACATTCAGAAACTAAGATCATGGCATCTGGTCCCATCAATTCATGGCAAAGAGATGGGGAAACAGTGGAAACAGTNACTAATTTATTAATTTTCCAATTACATTGGAAAATATAGAGATTTTTATTCATTAATTTTTAGTTTTTGCTTTATTTGTTTTCACTCCTCAGCTCCCACCACGTCCACTGAACTTCACTGTAAAAATTCCGTGAATCTAGTTCTGTGAGAATATTCTTAAGAACTCTTATTCAACACATTTTTTATGGTCATGCGTCTAAAAGTGTAAGGCATGTAGTAAATGAAAAATACATACTTCTTGAGAAAGTAGTTTTATTTTCTTCGAGTTTTATTGGGATATAATTGGCATGCAGAAGTGTATGAGTTTAGGGTGTACAGCAGCTTAATGATTTGACTTATATACATCATAAAATGATTGCCACACTAAGTTTATTGATTATTCACTATAGATACAAAGTAAAAAGTAAACAATTTTCCCTATAATGAGGACTCTTAAGATTTACTCTCTTCACTCTTCTATATAACATACAGCTGTGTTAACTATGCTTATTATGTTGTACATGCTTATTTATCTTGTAACCAAAAGTTTGCATCATTGAACCAACCACCTTCCTCACCATACAAAGATGCCATGTTATTCTTTACTATGTTCTCCACACTGTGCATTTCATTTCTGTGACTCATTCATTTTGTAACTGGAAGTTTGTACCTCTTAATTTCCCTCATTTTTCACTGATAAAATATTGGGTTGGGCAAAAACTCATTGATTTTTCCTGAAGATGTATGGAAACATCTGAATGAACGTTTTGGCCAACCTGATAAATTTTTATATTTTATTTGTGTATTAAAATAGATATCACTAATTAGATTTTAATACATTATTTCTATTTAATTGAACTGTGTGAATAAATATGACTTAAAGTTGTCTGTTTCCCTTAAAACAGAGAGTTGATTTAATGAAATCCTCTTCATTCAGTAGCCGCTTGTGGATACTTTGGGACCAACAAAAATAATTAATCTACAAACTAAACAAATGTATAAAGAAGTTGCTGATATTTATCACAGATACACAGATTATATTGAGAAATTTATTGGATCAGAAAGCACAGTTGACTCAACTGTTTGTATATTTCAAATGAAAAAATTATTTTTTCTCAGTTATACAGATTATTTCTTTAACTCTTCATGATCATTTCTTTGAAAAATGTTTATGTGCACACATAAACGAATCTCACATGCATTCCAAAGTAAGTTACTTTTTCAAAGTAAGTTCGAAAGAAAGAAGAGACTTATGTCTATGATTTGAAGGAGTTCCAGGGCATGCATTTTATATTCATTTTTAGCTAAAGATGTAATCTTTATATTTCAGGAAGGAACATGTTAAAGAGTTGCAGAATTCAAAATGTATTTATGGGTGGAGAAAACTAAGTAAGACATTTGGATTTATTGGGTTGGCTAGATGAAGTTTTTGGCCAACCCAATAGCTAGAATGATATACATGGAAATCTTAGATAGCATGGTTTTATTATAGTGATGTAACTGTGCTGCATGAGAATTAAAACTAGAAACGTTACTAGGCAATCTCTGTTTACTTCTCCTAAAATACAATGAAATTCCTTATTTGTAGTATTCTGATTTATTCATTCTTTGCCAAAAGTTATATATACCTAACTGTGGTGTTGGAGAAGACTCTTGAGAGTCCCTTGGACTGCAAGGAGATCCAACCAGTCCATTCTCAAGGTGTTCTCAAGTCCTGGGTGTTCTTTGGAAGGAATGATGCTAAAGCTGAAACTCCAATACTTTGGCCACCTCATGTGAAGAATTGACTCATTGGAAAAGACTCTGATGCTGGGAGGGATTAGCGGCAGGAGAAGGGAATGACAGAGGATGAGATGGCTGGATGGCATCACCGACTCGATGTACATGAGTTTGAGTGAACTCCGGGAGTTGGTGAAGGACAGGGAGGCCTGGCGTGCTGGGATTCATGGGGTCGCAAAGAGTCGGACACAACTGAGTGACTGAACTGAACTGAAGATGTTATACTTTTACTGCATACCCATGTTGCTATTTACTTTTCAATATTACAGGCTTTTCTTCAAATAGCCATACTTTATTGAAATGTTTGATCTTTATGCCCACTCTTAAATGTGAATATGTTCAGACAAATCTTCTAATGTAAAACCATTTAAGAAATGCTCAGCATTGTGGTTAAGTGTTCGTGTAAAGATAAGTCCTAAGATCATTTCCAGAATGAGAAGTCAATAAATGTTTGACACTTAATACCCAAGCTAATGAAGAAGAGAGAGAATAATATATATATTTTTTTGCCCATGAAGAACATACTGTTGATTGCCTAGGGTAAACAGTTTATCCATGATTACCAGCTTATACATTATTTGGAAAAGAATTTAATTACTATGTTTAGCATTGTATATAAGGATTATTCAAGCTTCCATTAGCGATCACATCTCCTTATTCCACTGATTGTGACATTCTTCTCCATCCCCTCCAAAATGTAGCTTTTCTTTTGGCCAATGTAAAATGAGAGAGTTTACATTACCGATGACTTAATTCAACAATACAATTGCTTATATCATTACAAGATGAGATCTTTGTTTTTGATTTCACTTCAACTGTGGAGTGTAGTGGGAAAAAATAAGATGGAGCCCTCAAGGAAGAGAGGGCTTGATTTTACTTATTTTACTTTCCAGTTCTGCCACCTTACTATTGTGTGAAGTAGATAATGCATAGAGCAAGATTATTATATATATAACATTATCAAAAGTTCTTGAGAAAATTACTAAAAAATATTTGAGAAAATCCAAGAAGTCCTAAGTTTATTTAACCTCAGTCATGCTTTCTAGAGTATGGAATGTACATGTTGGGAAATGTCCACTTATTTTCAAAAGTCTACAAAGAACAAGTAT
The DNA here is from genome assembly GCA_006410875.1 of Neotragus pygmaeus. Taxonomy (NCBI): domain Eukaryota; kingdom Metazoa; phylum Chordata; class Mammalia; order Artiodactyla; family Bovidae; genus Neotragus; species Neotragus pygmaeus. The sequence goes on along the minus strand of SJYV01018739.1, from coordinate 2,205,732 downwards.
ATTGAAAAAATACTTGAAAAATCAAATATATCAGGATTCATAATTAGTAGTTCAGCACTCACATTCTTTATTAGATGTGGAGTAAAATTCTTGCAAGAGCTCTTGGACCATATACTGTCGCTGTGTTCAGTTCAGTTCAGTTCTGTTGCTCAATCATGTCTGACTCTTTGCGACCCCATGGACTACAGCATGCCAGGCTTCCCTGCCCGTCACCAACTCCCTGAGCTTGCTCAAACTCATGTCCATTGAGTCAGTGTCAAAAGTCGGTGTCTAAAAATGGCAATTTAATTCCATAGTTATGTTAATATTGCTTATGGTCTAGATTGGATGTTAATTGACAAAACCTTTCAAAGTTTTCTGTCCAAACTTAGAACTACTGATAATTGACTATTAAAAATCATAGTTATTCCTGCTTAAAAGATAAATGGTAATTGTTTAGTGACCAATATCTCCTTCAGAACTTGGGGGACAAGCTCTGTAGTTATTTATCTTAGGCATAATTAAGCATATTTAAGTTATAATATTACAATATAGATTTGAAGAAAGATATTTGTTCAATCTGACACTAGAATATGAAACTTCTGATGGAAGACAAATGTTGAAAGTTCATGGTAATAAAAATAAAGTACCTAACTTCATTAATCCTATTTTCATGAGGAGTTACTTACCTGCATGTAGTAAAATGATGAGGCTTTCACTGTTGTAGTGTCATCATTGGGGCTTCCCTGGTGACTCAGATGGTAAAGAATCCACCTGTAATGCAGGAGACCTGGGTGCAGTCCCTGGATTGGGAAGGTCCCCTTGAGAAGGGAGCGGCTGCCCACTCCAAATTTCTGGCCTGGAGAATTCCATGAACTGTACAGAGTCCTTTGTATATGAGTCGCAAAGAGGTATGACTGAGCAATTTCATCATTGCAAGTTAATTTTGATCATGAAAGATGGTTTTGAACATGGATTTTATAATGCAGCTTCAGTGATTTGCTTTCCAAAATGATTTCCTTTATTTTCCTTTTTAAATTTTATCTTTAAATTAGGAACCTATAACTTTGTGTATTTTGTTACATACTCCTGCTCAATCACTCAGCCATGTCAGACTTTGTGACCCCATGGACTATAGCCCTCCAAGCTCCTCTGTCCATGGGAATTTTCAGGCAAGAATACTGGAGTGGATTGCTATTTCCTACTCTCAGGGATCTTTTGACCCAGGTATCAAATCCACATCTCCTTCTTTGGCAGACAGATTCTTTATTGTTAAGTCAGAGTATTGTTTTGTTCATGTGTATGTAGTTTGCTTAGGGAGACCGTACCATCTTTCTCCCTAAATCCCCCAGTGAATCTTTCTCCTGTTATTTAAGTTTTGTGCTTTGGGGGACACATTGATTATGTGGAGCTTTCATGGGAGTTCTCTAATGAGAATGAATTAATACCCAGAGTGAATAGTGATCCTATAATCCGCTTCATTTGCTATAACTCAGAAACTAATGTCCTAGGAGAAATCTTGGCATCCAAAGATAATAGTCAGGTAAGAACAGCTTATCTCTATTTTGAGTTAGAAAAAGTCAGTAGTGTGATGTATGGTGCATTTCTAGGGAGGTGAGGATTCTATCACACCAGAACTCTTCTCAGTTGGCTGATTGTTGAAAATTCACTGGTGACATGCTTTCACTTAAAGCATTCATTCATGGAATTCCCTGGTGGTCCAGTGGTTACGACTCAGTACTTTTGCTGTCATGGCCGGGTTTAATCCCTGGTTGAGGAACTAAGATCATGCAACCATATGGTATGGCCAGAGAAATCCCTTTCATTTATTCTTTTAGTATGCAAACATCTATTCACCATATCACAAATTCAGAATATCATAAATTTCACCTGATGGGAAAAACCAACTCAGTGGAAAAGACCCTGATGCTGGAAAAGATTGAAGGCAAAAGGAGAAGGGGACAACAGAAGATAGCATGGTTAGATGGTATCACTGACTCAAATGACATGAATCTGAGCAAACTCTTGGAGATAGGGAAGGAGAGAGGATCCTTGCATGCTGAAGTCCATGGGGCTGCAAAGAGTCACACGTGACTTAGCAGATGAACAACATAAATTTAACACATATTTCTAGGTACTAGGAGAAAGCAATAGACAAAAAAAATCTGCTGTTAGAAACTTCTAGTAAGGGTGAGAGGAAGAGTTGAAACAAATCAATTAAATGTGTGCCATATTTAAAAATTAAATGATCCTGTCCAATTAGTGTCGGTGGCTCAGTGGTAAAGAACCACCTGCCAATGCAGAAGACATGAGTTCAATCGATGGGTCAGAAAGATCTCTAGGAAGAGGAAATGGCAATCCACTCCAGTATTGTTGCCTGAAAAATCCCCTTGAACAGAGGAGCCTGGTGGGTTACAGTCCATGGGGTCATGAAGAGTCGGACACGACTTAGTAACTGAGCATGCATGTCCAATTAGTGTAGGAAAGGCATGAACAGAATTTCAGAGGGGATGTCTGAAAAAGCTTCTTAAGAGATGATATTTGAGTAAAAGTCTGAGTAAAGTATAGAAGCAAAATCAAAGGAAAGAAGAATGTTTCAGTCAGAACCATCTGTGTGAGACCCTAAGGGAAGAGTGGGCTGGGCATGTTCAACTTGGGAAGAGAGTGATCGAAGGTGTGGATGAATAGAAGAGAGTAGAGTGGATGCCAGAACTTTAATGGGTTTGGAAGATATTGTATTGGTCCTTACAGATCATTTAAACCACTGGCTTTAGATGGAGATGGAATACCATTGGAGAGTTCCAACAGTAGAGTGATGTCAGCCTACTTGCATTTTAACAGTGTAATGTTACAAATGGATAAGAAGGGCTCAAGGGTGGAAGCAGGAGGTTCTGGAGGCTATTACAGTAATCTAGAAAGGAGGTGGCATTGGCTTGTGTTTGTCTATTAGCAATGGCATGGTAAGGAATGGTGGTCAGAGTCTGGATACATTTTAAATATAGAATCCACAGATGAACTGTTAGAATGTGGTCTATGAGAAAAAGAGAAAGACTAAGGGTGCTTTCTTTGCTTCCTTGGTAGCTCAAGATGATAAAGAATCTGCATGCAGTGTAGGAGATCTGGGGTCAATCCCCGGGTTGGGAAGATCTCCTGGAGAAGGGCATGGCAACCCACTTCAGTATTCGTGCCTGGAGAATCCCTATGGACAAGGGAGCCTGATGAGCTCAAGTCCATGCAGTTGCAAAGAGTTGGACATGACTAAGCTTAGGGACTAATCACACGAAAAGGATGATTCTGAGCATTTTTACCTAAGCAGCTGGAAAGATGAAATTGCTAGTAATTCAGATGCAAGAGATTATGAGAGGGACAGGTATGAAGGAGAAAATTAGGAACTCAGTTTTGGATAGGCTAAGCTTAAAATGCCTGTGGTTGGATATTACAAATCTGAAGTTCATATCTGAGGTCTGTGTTAGTGATATAAATCTGGAATTATCAGCAAAATGTGAAATTTAAAGTAATGAAACTAAATAGGATAATGAATGGAATGAATATAGCTAAAATCACAAAGAGGGTTCAGATCTAAGTGCCAGGGCAGCGGGTGATGAGGAACAGTCAGAAATGACAGAGAATGAGTGGCCAGTGAGGTTAGGAGGAAAATTCAGAGTTTAATGCTCTGAAAGCAAAGTAAGTGTTTCAAGGAGAAGGCAGTGATCTGTGTCAAATGTTAATAGCCCTGCAAGGTGAGCAGTGAGAACTGAACTTTGGATATAATCAACTCAGCATGAGTCTAGTGGCCATCAGAACATCTCATATGTCTTCGATTGCACTAATCTATCGTCTAAGGGTGGCTGACATTCTGCTTTACTCTACATTAGTCACCTCCAACCGAGTGTATTGTGTCCAGATATGATGCAGCTCGCAAGCCTGTAATATGAATATGAGTCAAAAGAATGGATTTGACTAACTTGGAGAAAACAGAGGACGATACCATGGTAATCTTCAAAAACTTTGAATCTTTGTATCTAAGAAAATTTTTTTCTTATATTTAGTTTATAATCTGTCTTTTTGTTGTTTCATCCTATTCATTCATTTATTCATTAAATACTAAGTGCCTATGGTGTGTCAAACACTGCTGACCACTAGAGATAAGTAGTGAGCAATGAAGGGAAGATCCCTGTTTCTGAAGTAGATTGTCTAAAGAATTTTAGTCCAAAACTGTGATGTACCTTGATGAGGTTCCAGCTCTGTGGGTATTCTGCATTAGTAGCTGCTACTGCTACTGCTGCTAAGTTGCTTCAGTCGTGTCCGACTCTGTGCGACCCCAGAGATGGCAGCCCACCAGGCTTTCCCATCTCTGGGATTCTCCAGGCAAGAACACTGGAGTGGACTGCCATTTCCTTCTCCAGTGCATGAAAGCAAAAAGTGAAAGTGAAGCTGCTCAGTCGTGTCTGACCCTCGCAACCCCATGGCCTGCAGCCTTCCAGGCTCCTCCTTCCATGGGATTTTCCAGGCAAGAGAACTGGAGTGGGGTGCCATTGCCTTCTCCTGCATTAGTAGGAAACTCACTAAAACTGAAAAGGGAAGACGAAGTATAATGTCACACTAAAAATTCAAGGAACAAATGATTTCTCAGTTTTAAAAATTGCTTTTTTTTTACTTGCTTCTGCTTATACTATCCAGTGAATTACAGAAAATCATCATATATGGTGGTTTTAGAGTAAATGCTAGTTAAGTCTTTCTTCTAAGGAAGTTCTAGCTGTGCTATTCGTTAAACATTTAATACGCATGTTAAATTTATTTAAAATCACTTCTTATACCTGTTTAAATTACACTAAATGTTTTGGCAATGTTGTGTTGTGATTTGGGTTGTGCTTTTACTCGTTTGTGGAACAGATATTTATTGAGAATTTATTGTATGTCAAGTATTTTAGTGCTGGGAATTCTGTGATAAAATGGGCATAGTGTCCCATGGAACCTAGATTATTGAGGGAGATAGGTATAATCTCTTTCCTTTACTGCTTCCACATTCATCTTAACATTATTTTTGAGTGTTATGAGATTTTCATCTAAGTGCTCAGTTGCTTAGTCATGTCTGACTCTTTGCAACCCCATGGACTGTAGCCTGCCTGCCAGGCTCTTCTTTCCATGGAATTTTCCAGACAAGTATACTAGAGTGGGTTGCCATTTCCTTCTCTAGGGGATCTTCCTGACCCAGGAATAGAACACAGATCTCCTTGTCTCCTGCAATGGCAGGCAGATTCTTTTTTCCACTCCACCACCTTGAGTTCAGTTCAGTTCAGTCGCTCAGTTGTGTCAGACTCTTTGTGACCCCATGAATCACAGCACGCCAGGCCTCCCTGTCCATAACCAACACCTGGAGTTCACTCAGGCTCACGTCCATTGAGTCAGTGATGCCATCCAGCCATCTCATCCTCTGTCGTCCCCTTCTCCTCCTGCCCCCAATCCCTCCCAGCATCAGAGTCTTTTCCAATGAGTCAACTCTTTGAATGAGGTGGCCAAAGTATTGGAGTTTCAGCGTCAGCATCATTCCCTCCAAACAAATCCCAGGGCTGATCTCCTTCAGAATGGACTGGTTGGATCTCCTTGCAGTCCAAGGGACTCTCAAGAGTCTTCTCCAACAACACATTTCAAAAGCATCAATTCTTTGGCGCTCAGCCTTCTTCACAGTCCAACTCTCACATCCATACATGACNTCTCTTTAACACTTTTATCAGTGAGTCTATGACTTTCTTATTTCTCAGGCTATAGATGATTGGATTTAACAAAGGGATTATAACAGTGTAAAATAGAGAGTCCATCATATCTTGAACATCTGTTTGTGCAGAACCAGGGTGCACATACCTGAAGAGAAGAGGCCCATAATATAAAGAGACAGAGAGGAGGTGGGCTCCACAGGTGGAGAAGGCCTTCTTTATGCCTTGTATGGATTTATTTTTTAAGATTGTAAAGAGAACAAGTATATAAGAGACAAGAACAGTAAGAATGGTGAACACTTGTATTGATCCTGAGAAAATAAATACCATCAGAATATTGATTGAAGGGTCAGTACAAGAAATCTTAAATAATGGCATGATGTCACAATAAAAGTGGTATATTATGTTAGACTTACAGAANTATAAGAGACAAGAACAGTAAGAATGGTGAACACCTGTATTGACCCTGAGAAAATCAATACCATCAGAATATTGATTGAAGGGTCAGTACAAGAAATCTTAAATAATGGCATGATGTCACAATAAAAGTGGTGTATTATGTTAGACTTACAGAAGGTTAATCTGAATAAAAAACCTATATGAATTATGGAATGAATAAGGCCACCTACAAATGATAAGACTGATAATAGGATGCACAAGCTATTGGTCATAATCACTGAATAAAGTAATGGTTTGCATATGGCCACATACCGATCAAACGCCATTGTTGCCAAGAGAAAACATTCTGTGGTTGCACTGAATGCAAAGGAAAACAACTGTATCGTGCATTCAGAGAGAGAGATCATCTTCCTCTTGGCCAGGAAGTTGACAAGCATCTTGGGAGTCACAGTGGATGAGATCCAAGCATCCACAAAGGCTAAACTCCCAAGGAATAAGTACATGGGGATGTGAAGGTGAGGGTCATTATAGATGAGAGCAATTAGTCCGAGATTTCCTACAGTGGTNACCCTGATGCTGGGAAAGATTGAAGGTGGGAGGAGAAGGGAACGACAGAGGATGAGATGATTGGATGGCATCACCGACTCAATGGACACGAGTTTGAGTAAACTCTGGGAGTTGGTGATGGACAGGGAGGCCTGGAGTGCTGCAGTCCACTGAGTAGCAAAGAGTCGGACATGACTGAGCAACTGAACAGACTGAAGGTAAATGGGAAAGAATGGAAGGTTGGTTGAGGTCAATAGTGTACATATTTGAAGCCCTATAAAGAAGTTGGTGTTCCTAAACAAGGTACAGGTTTTTAAGGTTTTGAGAGTTACATAATACAGTCTGTATTTCAGAAAAATACTTTTCTTATATCATGGAGGATATGCTAGATAGAAATACACTAGAGACGAGATTGGGTAGAAAGGTATGGTGGGCATGCTGTTTTGTCTGAAAGCCATCATTTCCTAGTGAGAATTTCCTCCCCACTCTGTGCGGTCTTAGTGAGACTGTCAATCAGTGTCTCACAGAACTAAAAGGTTGGGTCAATTTTAATGCTGTATTTCCTGGAACACACAACGGTTCATGGACAAACATGTGACTCAAGCAAAGGCAATCAGAGTTCTTTCCTAAAGTTAACTCATAGATCCTTTCAGAAAAATAGTCTAAAGTTACAGGCTAAGAGCTCCCATCCATGGACAGAGGACCCTGGTGGGCTTTTATAGTCCATGGGGTCACAAAGAGTCCAACTCAGCTGAGTGACTAAGCACACACATACACATCCTGTCATTACACAGAGTCTGTGTAAAATAGAATCTAATATAAAAGAAAAAAAATATGTGAAAGGAGAAAAAAAGCTCTACGACATTGTTTCAACCCTGAGTGAGAGTGAAATTATCAGTTGCTTGTGTCAATATCATTCATCTTTCATTTGTCTCTTAATTGCATTTACTTCAAAAAGCACTGGTCATTTATTGAACACCTAGTAGGTAAAAGGCATGGTACTGGATACTTTATGTACATTAAAATATTAAATCTTTACAATAACCTCAAAAATAAATATTATGATTCCCTATTTCATAGGAGGAAAAACCATAGGTTTGAGACTAATATATCTATACTAGTGTTTGCCTCTGGAGTGGATGGGACTGTTCACAGACAACCTGTGCAAGTGAGCTCAGTCACTTTAGTCATGTCCAACTCTTTGCAACCCTATGGACTATAGCTCGCCAGGCTCCTGTGTCATGGGATTCTCCAGACGAGAATACTGGAGTGGATTGCCATGCCCTCCTCCAGGGGATCTTCCTGACCCTGGGATTGAACCCGAGTTTCCTGCATCTCTTGCATTACAAGCAGATTATTTACCACTGAACCACCAGGGAAGCCCCATAGACAGCTCATAAAATGAGGAAAAAAAAAAAAAAAAGATGGCAGAAAATGACTCTTCTAGATTTGAAAACATCAGCATTTAAAGAGTAGGCCTTTGTTCCTGCCCCTCTAAAATACTCTTCTCCTTGTCTACCTTGTGTATGGATAGACATTTGTAATGACATTACATAAGCATGATACCTCTTCCATTCTTCATCCTCCAATAGAACTGAATGCTTCAACCTTTGCGCTAGGCTTCTGGAACTTTGCACAGTAATATTATCACAGTTCTTATAATACTTTTATTCTATAGCATCAAGAACAAGGGCACAGAGATCAGATCTAGACAAACCTGCGTTAAATTTCCACTCTATGATTCACAAGTTATGTGGCCTTTAGCAAATTATCTATCTTTTTTTTGAGTCATGATTTTCTCCTACATGAAAAGAGAATGAAAATATCTCTTTTTGACAATAAAGGAGATAGCTTTAAAACTCTGGTACAGAAGCTAGCACACAGAAAAACACAGGACTAGGGGTAGACATGCTTTGTGTATGAACCTATTTCTACTTTTCATATCTCTCTCATGTCTTATTCATCCTTATTTCTCTGTTCTCTGACAAAGCATGTGGCACCTGATGACCACTCAGGAAATATGTGCTTAATTCACACAGGAGTAGATACAGAGTCAGAGAAACAAAAGAACAGTCAGGAGAGAGCAGTCACGTGGAAAGAAGTAGGAAGAGCATTTCAAGAAATAGGAGCGATGAACAGTACCAAATGCTCTAGAGGGATCTGAGAGAACAAGGTCTGCAAATATGGCATGAGATTCCACAGACAAGAATTCGATCACTTAGTGATTCTAGTGAAATGTTGAGTCTCAAAGGAGATTACAGTGCCTGAGGCTTAAATGGGATGAGATCAGAAGGCGGAAAGTTTAGATAACTTTTGCCATAAGTTGACTAATAAAGGGAAAGAAAGAAACTTGGAGGTAGTTTGAAAGTGAAACAAGGACAATTCTTGTACAGTAGGAAAAAAAATGTTAAATGTATTTAACCAAAAGGGAGGACATGATTGGGTCAGAAAAAGTATCTGATACGTGTGTGTGTGTTCTTAGTAGCTCAGTCGTATCTGACTGTTTGTGACCACGTGGACTGTAGCCTACCAGGCTCCTCTGTCCGTGGGGATTCTCCAGGAAAAAACACAGGGGTGAGTCGCCATGCCCTCCTCCAGGGGATCTTCCCAACCCAGGGATTGAACTCAGGTCTCCCACATTGCAGGCAGATTCTTCACCATCTGAGTCACCAGAGAAGCCCCATCTGATACTTCAGATTAGTTCATTTCAGTTCAGTTACTCAGTTGTGTCCAATTCTTTGCGACCCCATGAATTGCAGCATGCCAGGCCTCTCTGTCCATCAACAACTCCCAGAGTTCACTCAAACTCATGTCCATCGAGTCAGTGATGCCATCCAGCCATNGGTTCCTTTGCCTTTTCTAAACCCAGCTTGTACATTTGGAAGTTCTCCATTCAAGTACTGCTGAAGTCTATAGCTTGAAGGATGTTGAACATAACCTTACCAGCATGGGGCTTCCCTGGTAGCTCAGTTGGTAAAGAACCCACCAGTAATGCAGGAGACCCCAGTTCAATTCCTGAATTGGGAAGATCCCCTGGAGAAGCAATAGGCTACCCACTCCAGTATTCTTGGACTTCACTTGTTGGCTCAGCTGGTAAAGAATCCACCTGCAATGCAGGAGTCCTGGGTTCAATCCCTGGGTTGGGAAGATTCCCTGGAGAAGGGAAAAGCTACCCATTCCAGTATTCTGGCCTGGAGAATTCCATATACTGTACAGTTCATGGGGTGGCAAAGAGTTGGACATGACTGAGCGACTTTCACTTTCTTTCACTTCACTAGCATATGATGTGAGCCCAGTTGTCTGGTGGTTTGGTGGCTCAGATGGTAAAGAATCTACCTCGAATGTAGGAGACCCAGGTTCTATCCTCAGGTTGGGAAGATATCCTGAAGAAGGGAATGGCAAGTCACTCCAGCATTCTTGCCTGGAGAACTCCTGGGACAGGGAGCCTGGAGGGCTACAGTCCATGGGGTCACAAAGAGTCGGACATGACTAAGTGACTTTCACTTTTGAACAATTTTTAACACTGCCCTTCTTTAGAATTAGGAAGAAAACCGACATTTTCCAGTCCTGTGGCCACTGCTAAATTTGCTGACATATTGAGTGCAGCACTTTAACAGCATCATCTTTTAGTATTCTAAATAGCTCAGCTGGAATTCTATCATTTCCACTAGCTTTACTGGTAGTAATGCTTCCTAAGGCCCACTTAACTTCATACACCAGAATGTCTGGCTCTAGGTAAGTGACCACACCATCATGGTTATCTGGGTCATCAAAACCTTTTTTGTACAGTTCTTCTGTGTATTCTTGCCACCTCTTCTTAACCTCTTCTACCTCTGTTAAGTCTTTACCATTTTTGTCCTTTATCATGCACATCCTTGCATGAAATGTTCCTTTGATATCTCCAATTTTCTTAAAGAGATCTCTAGTCTTTCCCATTTTATTGTTTTCTTCTACTTCTTTGCATTGTTCACTGAGCAGTATAAAAAGTCACATGTCCCAATACATTACTCTAAACAGTCATGTAAAGCCAAGGAAGTAAATAATTAACAAAGCAAATTATTAAATATAGGAAAATGAGCTTTTCAAAAGCTTCCTATTATTCTTTAGTCTATTGCTGAACTTTTAGCAAAATAATGTTGATAAGCTTTCAAGTTTAATAATAAACACAAGTCTTATATAAAGTGATTAAGTTAAAGTAGTTTACTTCAAATATAGGAATTAACTACAGAAGTGGAATGTATAGATTATTTAGGGAATGTTGTTTGAGAGGACAGTGTTCTCATGACTAAGTCCAGTGTATCCTGAATCCTCATGTTATTTCTTTCTATCAGGGAAGACGGTTTCCCAGACTTCATGCTTTCTTCTGGATCAAGGGGGATAAGGGTATGGGGGTTGAACTGACAACGAGGCTCCCCCAAGATGCCAACTCTGTGGAAAGAATTATTGGTATAGATCAATCTTTGCTGAGGTCAAAGACTAATGCATATGGTTGTGCTTTGTATGTGTATAAAGCTAAGACTGATAAACACACACACACACACAGATTTACGCACCTATTTTTTTTTTTTTTTGCACCTAGTTTTTTTAAGCTTTCCCTATTTCTATGAACCACCACTGTAGTCTTAAATATGGGTCCAAAAACTTGACACCTAGCAAGATTTCATAAATTTCCCAAAGATGATCCTTCTAATGGGAAAACCTCAGTCTTACAAAGTCTGATATTTACTTCACCAAATTAAAGCTGTTTGAAGTCTAGTATAACTTCCTCGTTTTTTTCTAGCCTAGATGTGTATACCAAGAGCTGATCTGGAAAGAAAACAGGTGGACAGGAGCCAGGGATGGTAGGAAGACTGTGTTTCCACCTTGGTTCAACTTTCTGGCAGAAGCACTGTGTCTGTGCCCCTGCCCCTCCTGGGTCCCAACTAGGAGGTGACACACAACACTCCGTCTCTCCTTCCTCTCCCCTGGGGCCACTTACACTGGCATGTGCAAAGAGTCCAGAGTTTCCCTGGGCGCCTGCATCTGGGCTGGGAATTTCGTGCCTATTTGACGGTACTTTTTTTCAGAGACATTCTGAGCTTTTTCTCTGAGAGAGGGCAGCAGAGTGGACATGACTGGAGAGCGCATGTTAATGGCTTTTTTAATCGCTGGGCGTTTTGCCATCATTCTCCTGGCAGGGAGAAGCAGGGATGACATTCAGGTCACATGATCCTGTTTTCTAGCAACATCCTTGAACTTAGGAGAGTCAAAGGTCATACCTGAATTGTACAAAAGTCATGCGCTTCTTTTCCCCTCCTGACTCTTCATCCTCACGCTTCCTTCGAGGAATGTTGAACATGTTGGAACGAAAGAGCCTTCCTATTTCTTCCTCAATCTCTGTGAAGTGTTGACGTCGGAAGACAATCCAGGCTACGTATGTACAGAATGTATAAAAGGACTACGACAGACACAGACAAGGATCACAGTCCACAGCTATGACATGAAAAACGACACGGGAAACTCCTGTCTCTGGAACACTGCTAAGGAGATGCAAACCAAGGTGACCTACTCTCTCCACATGCCTGAGAGCTGTGGGAACCTANGTTCCATGTCCATTTCCAACTGTTGTTTCCTGACCTGCCTATAGGTTTCTCAAGAGGCAGGTCAGGTGGTCTGGTATTCCCATCTCTTTCAGAATTTTCCACAGTTTATTGTGATCCACACAGTTAAAGGCTTTGGCATAGTCAACAAAGCAGAAATAGATGTTTTTCTGGAACTCTCTTGCTTTTTCCATGATCCAGCGGATGTTGGCAATTTGCTGTCTGGTTCCTCTGCTTTTTCTATAACCAGCTTGAACATCTGGAAGTTCACGGTTCACATATTGCTGAAGCCCGACTTGGAGAATTTAGAGCATTACTTTACTACTTAGAAATGGGCAAAAACAATTATTGAATGTCCTATTGGGCCCCTCCAAGTGTTTTACAACTATTTGGAGGTGGAAGTTAACTTGTCAAAAAAAAAAAAAGAAGAAGGAACCTAGGTAGTACTGCAAATTATTCTTGGCAATAGCTGCAAATGGATTTTGTCCGAAAGAGATAAAATTGACTTTTGCCCTATAGAAAAGATAAACGCAAACATACCATTTGGATAATATCCTAAAAGATATAACCAGTTTTCTATCTATTAGTAAGTTTATTTCAGCATTCCCAGCTATTCCGTGTTTCAAATTCTCCTTCTCCAGGCATATTTCAATAACATTCTTTCATTGATTAATGACCTGAATAAACTTTCTGCCAAATGTTTGTTTTATATTGTATGAGAGTCATTTGTATGAGTGGATGAAATTCATATATTAACACTGAAAATTATGATTTAGCAGTGGAAGGCACTGTTGAAGGACAAAGAATAGAAAGTTGACTGCATAAGATCCTGGAAAACAAATTCAGTTCAAGACTGGTTTTGGATGAAGCATCTCTTCTTTAAGAAGAAGGGAAAAGACAAAGAACTTTCTTTTTCTCTTTTTTGTGTGTTTAAGAAGTATTTTATATTTAATTAATTTTTTAATTTTAAAATCTCTGTACAATTTTTAAAGGTTACTTTCCATTTACAGTTATTACAAATTATTATATTCCCATGTTGTATCTTTGAGCCTCTTACACCCAGTGGTTTATACCTCCAGCTCCATCAGCACTATATTCTCCCTTCTCCCCTCTCCCCACTGGTAACCACTAGTTCATTCTCTGTATTTGTGAGTCTGCTTGTTTTTTGTTATATTCATGACAGTTTTATTTTTTAGGTTCCACGTATAAGTGTTATCACGCAGTATTTGTCTTTCTCTGTCTGACATATCTTGATGGAAGTATAAGTCAAAATCTTGATCATGTATTGTCTAATTCACTCTCCACTGACTGCATAACAAAATGATGAGCTCACTTCATACTAGATCGCTTTCATTGTCCCCTCTTTTGTGATGCCATGGTAAATGCAGTGCATTCAGTTGGTATGAAGAGACACTAAGCACTTTTTTTTTTTTTAATGGCAGGTATCTGTACTGCTGCTTTTCAAGAAAATAACACAACACATTTTCCCGCAACTCAAATATCTGTTATGTTCTCCTGATTTAAAGACATTACCTGAAATGTTGCTGCTTTCTGGGAACACTCAAACACGGTGTTCCAGGAACACAGGGAACACTCAAAACATTGTTATCAAGTATAAGGCCAATTTGGCATTATCTATTAAGAGACTTCAAGATGTAAATTCTGATTTAGCCATACCACTTCAAGGAACGTATCCTAAATAAACAATCAAAGACTAATATTGCATTTAAAAATGTTAATTGTCACAGGGTTTATTATGGAGAAAAAAATAAACTACTGTTTTTCATACAGTACAAGGAATGAAATGGATCAACAAATTTTAGTACAGTAGATTACAGTCCTATCAGTACAATTACATTTTTTAAAGATTATATGATGACACAGGATAAATGTAAGTAACAAAATGCTAAATAAAAAAATTGAGACAATAACACATGCATTTGAAATCAATTTTGTGAAATGTACACATAAAAATAGTGAAAAGAAATGCAAATATCAAAATTTATATCCTGAAATTAGATAATAAGCTTTCAGGCAGAAACATTTGTATGTTACAGTAGTAACTATCTCTGAGTTAGAAATGACATTATTTTCTTCACCTACTTTTGCAGATTATGCACATTAGCTAAATTAAAATACTTCCTTTCTAGTTAAAAAGTTGTTAAGATACAAACATTTCTATTGTTACAATAAGAAGAGATTAAAAGCATTTTTCTTTTAACCTCAGCTTTTAGGAGGTCACTGCAACCCTGAGATTCTGTATCATTTCAAATATAAGTTAAGGTGCTTTTTTTTTTCTTTGCTGTCAAGTAGTTAAAACATATATACATTGCTATATTTAAAATAGATAACCAGCAAGAACCTACTGTATAGCACAGGGAACTCTGTCCAGTATTCTGTAGTAATCTAAACTGGAAAAAAAAAAAAAAACTTGAANAAACATATATACATTGCTATATTTAAAATAGATAACCAGCAAGAACCTACTGTATAGCACAGGGAACTCTGTCCAGTATTCTGTAGTAATCTAAACTGGAAAAAAAAAAAAAAACTTGAACAAGAAGGTACACATATAACTGAATCATGTTGCTGTGCACCTGAAACTATCACTATATTGTTATCTATACTTCAATATAAAATGAAAATTAAAAGAAAATAATCAAAATCAGATATAACTAAGTAAAGCAACCTATCAATGCCCCAAACTTGTGAATCACCTAGAGTTATCTCTCTTTCCAGTCTACACACATCATCTAGCCTTAAGAATGGTATATGTTCCCCCTTAATAGTCTTCAGTCTACTTCTTTTTATCACCACCACTATTGTGTTCAGTTCACCACCATCTTTTTCCTAGATTTTTTCACAGCTTTTTAAATTGTATGTGTACTTTCAGCCTTGCCCCCTCCCCTTCAGCCCAGCTAGTAAGCATAGTGACTATCCTGAATTTCAAATCTGACAAAGTATCAATAAAATCCTTCAGAGGCTTCCCATAGCCAGTATTCAGGAGACAAAGTCTCAACTCTTTAACACATTTCATGATAGCCTCGTCTTTTGGAGTCTACTTAATTCTCCAGCCTTATGTCTTCTGGCCTCCTTGTCACACTCTATGCCCCAGCACTTGAAAACACTAGCACCAGAACCCTTAGAATATGCCATGTCCTTAGTCATGTCCTCTTGATCTTGGTACAGTCTGGTCTCTATGCCTTGAATGTTTTCTTCTCTCTCCCCTTCTCATTGTGCCTAACAACAGCTGATACCTGGTTATCCTCCAGGTCTTAGTTGAGATAGCTTTTTCTGCAGGAGGCTTTCCGTGACCCCTTTGTTTATGTGATATGCCTTTCCACTTGCATCCATGTCATCCTGTTCAGAAAACTAAGATCATG
Organism: Neotragus pygmaeus; assembly: GCA_006410875.1. Taxonomy (NCBI): domain Eukaryota; kingdom Metazoa; phylum Chordata; class Mammalia; order Artiodactyla; family Bovidae; genus Neotragus; species Neotragus pygmaeus. The sequence goes on along the minus strand of SJYV01018739.1, from coordinate 2,190,132 downwards.
GCATCTGGTCCCATCAGTTCAGTTCAGTTCAGCTCATTTCAGTCGCCCAGTCGTGTCCGACTCTTTGCAACCCCATGAATTGCAGCACGCCAGGCCTCCCTGTCCATCAACAACTCCCGGAGTTCACTCAGACTCACGTCGATCGAGTNAGATTAATAGTATTTGATACTTAAAATTGCCAGACTTTCCTATCTGTTTTACTTTACTCAGTGCTTTTTAGTTTAGCATAATCTACTATTGGCAGAACTGTTTCTACTCTAATGAAACCAGTTTACTTCAGATGGCTGTACATGCAGCCATATTTCTTGCACAGAAATTAATGATCACAATTTCAGAATGAATTTTAAAATGATGTGAATTATAGCAGAGAAAGTTGAATTATTCACTCTACCAGCTTTTGAAGAAAAGCACATATGTTTCAGCCCTCTAGACAGAGGAAACTTTCTTAGCTAAATGACTCAAGTGAAAATACCCAGCTAAGTAAAAATATCAAGATGAAGATAACTTGTATCTTTTTGTGGGTTTTCTCCATTTGAATTTCTTATACAGTGGAGAGAAATAAAGTGATATAAGGGGATAGAAGGTAGGGTGCACTGGTATTTGAGGGTAGCATAGAAGTAGTTCAGAAAATAATATTCGCCTGTATAAATGACTGACTTTAAACTCTGTTTTTCTAATCTTTGGGGCTATATTAACAATTGCCTATTTTATCATTTTCTTTTGTCTTCCATTGCTTCCTGTCGTCTTCTCAATGACAACATCCGTGTGGATATTTGCCTTTCATGTAACAATTTTGTAGATTGATGAGACCATGAGGAGGCAAGTCCACCTGGCATCAGGCACGGAGCTCAGTGCAGTCAGATCCCTTGTACTGGGCAGGATTATAGGTAAGTAAGAGGAAAGGCCTTTTGCCTAATCATGATGCATAAACATGGACCGGAAGAGTCATGTTCCAGATGCACACACACACACAACACACAAACTCATCATGCCAAAAGAAACCGCTTGCCTTATTTCAGTTGTGAAGTGAATGATAATCAAGGCAGAAACTATACTTTCGCGGGGGTGTGTGTAATTGTGAGCTGGAACATTTTGTAAGATGAGCAAGCATCCTCCTTGAATAGTAACACCATGCCGGTGTCTGCCCTATGTCAGTCCAGCTTAATGAAACATGGTCTCACTCTCACACTTCCAAAATATCAAATAATAAAGTTATAAATAACATACCGTATATCAATCAGCTGCCAAACGTATAAACCACAATCTAACGATAGCAGTAGGATTAGGTCAGAAGAATATGGAGGAGAAAGCATTTGCCATTCTTCTGGTTAGTAAATATGCTTCAGGTTGTGGCCTGGATCCTGTCTGCTTTGTTGAAGGCAGTGGCCAGCCACGCCTGCTGACTTATAATATAACCCAGTGTCTGTCTAAATGCCTTATAATTCTTATTTCTATCCANCTTTTTTTTTTTTTTTTTAACCTGTGACACATTGACGTTTTGAGCTTTAGTTTTTAATCTGTAAAATTGGTTTCAGATCGCTGCCTACCGCATAGGGTTATTGTGGAGATGAAATGAGATCATTTATGTGAAATTGTAAACTATGAAAGTACTAAGCCTAATAAGCCTTTGAGAGCGGGGCTTTGCAGGCTTTGCATTTTAGGAAAGATTATTACTGTCCATTAATCTAGAGCATAATGGAAATTCACTCTATATCTTGAAATCCTGTGCTTACTACTTTTAACCTTGCACCAGACATGGCTGGCTGATCTGTTTAGTTGTGTTACTTGTCCAGTTTCTTCTGACTTTTCACTAACACCCCGCACCCCTGTGGGGAAAGGAGAGGGGCAAAAAAGTTTGCTTGGTGATATCTCCAAGCTATTATTCTAGCAGGCCACCTTTCACTTCTTGGGGTGGTTTGAGGGTTGTGTAAAGTAAGTAGTTTGCAGGATCACTACTCCTTATGTCTATAACTTCTTTCTTTGAAAATTTTCTTTTTCCCACCATATTTATTAGGTGTCAAGAATATAGAAATGCTTACAAGCCATATAAAGCTCTATATAAACTATTGGCTGTCATTATTAATAATTACTAAGATAATGAATGTGTAAAACGGACTGAACACAGCCTGGCAAACACTTCCAGACTTATATTCCTTATTACTACTGAGGAACTCATTTTTCTTCTAACAATAAAGAAGAGGGAAGGATCTGAGGTTTCTTACTAGGTGTAGCCATTGGTGGATGTTGGCTTGAGCAAAATAGATCCGATTTGCTTCCCAGGACGCAGGTTGCTCCATTAGTTGTTCCTCTTGCAGGAACATCTTCCAGGACAGGACAGATAATGTATCCCCTAAAATTTCACTGCCAGAAATGAAACAAGAAATCGACCACACTCTTTCAGATCTAGAGACACTACATGAATTATGTTAATTCATGTTGTATTATTCACTTTAATAAAAGTGCACTCTTGGTACCAAGCAGGATGTAAAAATCAAATTACACAAAAACTGTATATGATCTGAGAATTAGGTGACAGTGACATTGACTCAGTCTCTAAAAGTGTTGTTGTCTAGCTAACTAAGGTATTCTCCAGAAAACTGGGGCTGGAGGTCTGCAGATTCACAATCCCTTCTCCAAAACAAGATCTGTTTTAGAATTCAGGATCCTGATGTACCATGATGTCAAACACCCTGAGTGAGATCTAAAGCAGAACTCTATAATCAGATGCATTAATACATCTGCATCATAAAGAATAAATCCCCATGCTAAGTGGTTTAATAAAAACTGTAAATACAAGTTAGGATTTACTGCTAATAAGTTCAGATCATGTCATATTTTGTTAGCAAATGTGTTATGCACACCTTTTGACTTTCAGGGACTTTTGAATTTTGGAATTACACATAAGGAATTGTTGATCTGCATTATGTTTGGGTGTTAGCTCCTAATAGGGGTTCCTTTCATATGTGTTAAGATACCATGTAACAAGTAAGTTGCTCATGAGACACTAGGGTGGGTGAGNTTAAGATACTATCTAGGTTGGTCATGACTTTTCTTCCAAGGAGTAAGCATCTTTTAATTTCATGGCTACAGTCACCATCTGCAGTGATTTTGGAGCCCCCCAAAATAAAGTTTGACACTCTTACCACTGTTTCCCCATCTATTTCCCATGAAGTGATGGGACCAGATGCCATGATCTTCATTTTCTGAATGTTGAGCTTTAAGCCAACTTTTTCACTCTCCACTTTCACTTTCATCAAGAGGCTTTTTAGTTCCTCTTCACTTTCTCACATCTGCATATCTGAGGTTATTGATATTTCTCCCGGCAATCTTGATTCCAGCTTGTGCTTCTTCCAGCCCAGCGTTTCTCATGATGCACTCTGCATAGAAGTTAAATAAGCAGGGTGACAATATACCGCCTTGATGTACTCCTTTTCCTATTTGGAACCAGTCTGGTGTTCCGTGTCCATTTCCAACTCTTGTTTCCTGACCTGCCTATAGGTTTCTCAAGAGGCAGGACAGGTGGTCTGGTATTCCCATCTCTTTCAGAATTTTCCACAGTTTATTGTGATCCACACAGTCAAAGACTTTGGCATAGTCAACAAAGCAGAAATAGATGTTTTTCTGAAACTGTCTTGCTTCTTCACTTCATGGCAAACAGATGGGGAGACAGTGGCTGACTTTCTTTTTTGGGCTCCTAAATCACTGCAGATGGTGATTGCAGCCATGAAACTAAAAGACACTTACTCCTTGGAAGAAAAGTTATGACCAACCTAGATAGCATATTAAAAATCAGAGACATTATTTGTCAACAAAGGTCCGTCTAGTAAAGGCTATGATTTTTCCAATGGTCATGAATAGATGTGAGAGTTGGACTATAAAGAAAGCTGAGCATTGAAGAATTGATACTTTTGAACTGTGATATTGGAGAAGACTCTTGAGAGTCCCTTGGACTACAAGGAGATCCAATCAGTCCATCCTAAAGGAGATCAATCCTGGGTGTTCATTGGAAGGACTGATGTTGACGCTGAAACCACAATACTTTGGCCACCTGATGCGAAGAGCTGACTCATTTGAAAAGACCCTGATGCAGGGAAAGATTGAGTGCAAGAGGAGAAGGGGACGACAAAGGATGAGATGGCTGGATGGCATCACCTATTTGACAGACATGGGTTTGGGTGGACTCTGGGAGTTGGTGATGGACAGGGAGGCCCTGCGTGCTGTGGTTCACAGGGTCGCAAAGAGTCGGACACTACTGAATGACTGAACTGAACTGAACTGTACTGAACATCCTGTTATAAGCACTTTTGTGTATTATACTATCAGAAAGTATAAGATGTGGTATGGAATATAGTGTAACATGTTTTATTGTAATTGTTTTTTCTTTGTATGTTTGTTCACTTGATTATATATATTTGTTTGTTTGTTATTTGGAGGAGAAGTGTTCTACTTATTTACTTCTGTACTCTCAATGCCTAGCACAGTTCCTGATAGGAGCGTGGATAGGAGTAGGAGCTCAATTATATCATTCCATGATTAAATGGACAAATGAATGAGAGAATCTCAAATCCAGATAAAAATGTCTCTTGGCCTACCCACTAGATCCTGAATAAAAGTAGATAGAAATCAGCCACTATTCCACTATCAGCATGGACAGACACTTTTTAAATATAAGACATAGAGAATAACATGGAAAGCAGAGGCTTGCTTAAGAAATGAAATAAATAAATGTTAACTGATCAAAAATGTCTAGCTATATTTAAATATATCACTTATTGTTTTTAATTAAACCGAATACCTTTATCTTTATCAGAATTTTGATGTCATTCTTGATTCTTTCCCTTGTGATTTCTTTAAATTTGCTCTTATGTCTTTTCACTCTAAAAAAGGAAAAAGGAGATATAATACTCCATTGCTGCAATTCCCAAAAGAACATTGTACACAAGTGACCTTTTGTATGTATTGTGGAAAATGGGAGTCTGGGCCAGAAAATTTTGGGAAATGTTGCTTATTATTTCCTGCTCTTAGAAGGATACAGCACAGATAGCATACTAAAGGCTGAGAAAAATTTGTTAGCTTCACTTCTTTAATGCTTGAAATTATCAAACCTGTCTAAATTTGTAGCCCAACTAAAACATTTTAGAAATTGGTGAAATGTGGATAGATGATTGAATTCAAGGTCAGGAGACCAGGCTTCGGTTCTGTCTGCACCAGTTCCTACAACTCACTTCAGTTCCAACTCACTTTAATCACTAAGTTGCCTGATTTATGAAATAAGGAAATTGGTCTAGATAGTATCAAAGATCATTTTCAGATATAAAATTCCATTTCAGTCATGCCAAATAATTTGTTGATCTACTTCGCATGGGAGATACTTAAGAAAAAAATATATGTCACAGATTATTTAATGTAATCATGGAGAATTGAATTTTACTATATTCTGCTTTCTAATTTTGCATCATCATCTAGACCTCTAGATGGACATTCACATAACTGAAACCTATTTGATCCTCACTCATGAAAATAAAAAATAGTTAATTTGGCCCTCTCAGCAATGGTCCTCTTAAATATATAGTACCATTTTCTTCTTTTCCTTCCTGATAAATAACTGAAATAAAACTAATGGATATACAAGTACAAAGATATCATAAGGTTGGGACCTCAGTCTGACAAACAAAAAGCCGATTCCATGTCTGCAGCATGCTGTAGACACATCTGGCTTACTTTAGCTCACAATGGAGTAATATGAATTGTGCTAAAAACCACTATTTGTGCAAATGCAAATAATATTCCATCTGCTCAGGATTTTTTTTTTTTCTTATATAGCTTTTGTTCCAGTATGGTAAAAGGCTGTTTCTTTACCCTGAAGTGCTCCTGCTGATGAAGAGTGAAGTACATGACAATGAACGAAAATCCATTATCAAACAAATACAGTGAGCTTTTCAGCAAGTCATCACAAGAAATGTTGCCTTTTTCTCTGGCATTAAGTTGAAAGCGATTTGTGCTCATGCAAATAAGACAAAGTGGTGGGGTTTAAAAACTATATATATATATATATATACCATACACTGTAGTTTGCTTTGTAACTCATCCATTTTTATATCTCTCTTGGTGAGGGAGGGCAACAGAGAAGTGTTTTGGCAGCTTTCTTTAAATTTCCTTTTGGTTTGAGTACAGTGATAAGTTCTCAACAGAAGAATTTGAGCTCTGCCTTATGCTGTCTTGAATAACTTCCTTGGGAATTGGGAGAATTGCCTTCCCAGCTCCTGAGAAAATCTAGGGCAAATTGGAAGAAAATTTAACCCCTGTACTGCTGAAATCATAGTAAGTTTCAAAAGCTCCAACTTCAGGACTTGCTGTTGATGACAGTCAAAGGTAATCCCTGAAGTTCAATCTTAAACATTTCTGAGTGTTCAGACATTCTTTTCAACGTCCTGAGCCTTAATCTGAGGACTTTGTGAAAGTTAGACTCTTCCTGAAATTAATAGACTATTTCTCTGTTTTCAGGAAGAGTATACTGCTATTACACAAGACGTTGATAAGCCAACTCCAGAGAACAGTCAGATTCGGGTAAATGTATGCAGCCTTCTTTTCAGTCCCCTTCTCCCTTAGCTTTGCCCTTTGTTTCACTTTCTTGTCCCCTTCTCCTAAGATCTGTGATTTCTATTTTGACAAACAGAGAAAAAAAGCAAAAGAACTTGATCCTTTCTTCCTGAGATCAGAGAAGTGGGGCAGAAGAAGATTATAAGCTTGTATAAGCATGAAAACACACTTTCATTTTTACACAAAAACTGAAGGCTTATTTTACAGCATTTCTGGCTGTTTTATTTATGCCTGATGATTTTATTCAATATTAGTTGGATTTTAAATAACCCAACTAATATTTTTATCTTTGTGAAATTTGAAGGATTTTTTTTTTTAAACAGCATTTTTGGAGGTTTTTCCTCTTTTATAATTTCTAGAGTTCATAGATATCAGACCATGCATTTTTCTTTTAAGTTTAAATTTTATAATGCTATTTTCAATTAACATTGTTTTGTGAGTTTGAAATATAATAAAACGCATATAGTGATGTTAACATACAATGAAATAATAAATGTAAAAACTCTTGAATTTTTAGAGAAAAGGTTCCTATGAACATATAAGATGGTAACGCTGTAATGCACAAAATTTATAATTCTGGGGGAAAATGATTGCCAAAAAAAATAGTATTTCCTTTCTAGAGCATATTGTAAATATCAGCAGATGATTATTTTCTTACAGCTTATTTTCTAGGACATACGTTAAACTACCTTTTACAGCCAAGTAAAAACTGAAATTAAGCATTTTGAATACAGAATTGTTATATCAACAATTTTGCAATAAGCTACCTGAAAATATTAACATTATTCCCCCAAAGAGTTCAATTTCAGAGCTAAAAACATGATCTAAATGAATAAGCAATTTAGAATTCAAACTTATTAAACTAAGCAGTTATGTTGGTATAGCACCTATAATTATATTTACAATTTTGTGATGTGTTTTAGAGCTACTGAGAATTGTAAAGAGATAAAATAATATTTGCCCTATTAAGGCCTCTTCTATCAAAGATGATTTTTCTTTTATGCTAAGGCTGGATAACTGTTCACTCCTCCTGACTTCAAAGGAAAACACATTATTCCAAATATGTTTTAAATTTTTAACATAAAATCCTTACACATTAAACCATTAATATACAGTTGGTCAGTAAAATGTCTCATTCCACTCACAATAATGTCTCAGTTTAATTAGACCCTGAGAAGTAATGGATTTAAATTCAAATCCTGGCCAACATTAATTATAGAATTCTTAATATTGTAGCATGACCTTTACTAAGTTCTTAGGATATATCCTGTGCTAAATAAAAAAGGAAATGAGCTTCTGGGGACAAAGGACTGATTATTGTAAAATAATGTATGTATTGATATGTGATTCAGTTCAGTTCATTTCCGTCACTCAGTCGTACCCGACTCTTTGCAACCCCATGAATTGCAGCACACCAGGCCTCCCTGTTCATCACCAACTCTTGGAGTTCACTCAGACTCATGTCCATCAAGTCAGTGATACCATCCAGCCATCTCATCCTCGGTCGTCCCCTTCTCCTCCTGCCCC
>SJYV01018739.1:2151976-2180946 GCA_006410875.1 Neotragus pygmaeus | reverse complement strand
AAAAAAAAAAAAACAGAACTTTGAAGTCCTAGAATTTTGAATTTTGAAGTACTGGAACTTTGTTCCAGTGATCTTTTTCTATATGCATGGGAAACCAAAGACCAGCTATTTCTAACAGCTGACTCTTCAACATTTTCTTAACCTATTTAATGGGGAGATCATTCTTCCATGTACCTGTGTGCAGGTTCAGTTAGTCATGTCTGACTCTTTGCGACCCCACAGGCCGTAGTTCACCAGGCTCCTCTGTCCATGGGATTTTTCCAGGTGATAATACTGGAATGGGTTTGCCATTTTTTTCTCTGTGGGATCTTCCTAATCCAGGGATCAAACCCTCGACCCCTGCATCTCCTGCATTGGCAGGCAAATTCTTTACCACTGAACCACCTGGAAAGCCAGAGTCAGACACAACTGAGTGACTGTAGCACACACACACCTGGGAAGCCATGGTCCTTCCTTAATCCTAGTTCCATGGAGAGTTGGTCCACATACAGCAGCTATGGACACTGCCAGGGAAGAAGTATTCCTGGGCCATTTCATGGACATAGCACTCTCAAGAATAAAATGCACAGGCACATCTCAGATTCTCTCCAGACTTATTCTGAGGTCCTTGCCAACCTCCTTTCATTTCAATTAGACATGACTTCTATGCCAATCAATCAATCAATAGGTTTTTATTAAGCATTCATTTTCACATCAGGACTTCTATGAACCATTCCTCAGGCAACAACTGAAGGGGGAAAAAGCACCGACTAGATTCACATTCACATCTAAATTCTACCAGTTACAAGCTGGGTATGTGACCTCCTTGGTCTGTCTGTCCATTAGTTGCAGTCTTAACGTGGCTCAGTTTTCTCATCTGTAAAATAGTGATAATACCTGCCCCGTGTACCTCTTGACATCATTCTGAGATCCGAAAAGTTACATTATGGAGAGAATGCTTTGGAAGTTGTAAAATACAAAGCATACAGAAACNCTTGGTCTGTCTGTCCATTAGTTGCAGTCTTAACGTGGCTCAGTTTTCTCATCTGTAAAATAGTGATAATACCTGCCCCGTGTACCTCTTGACATCATTCTGAGATCCGAAAAGTTACATTATGGAGAGAATGCTTTGGAAGTTGTAAAATACAAAGCATACAGAAACTAATACTATTGGACTTCATTCTATGTGATTTACAAGTTTCTGTAACTTCTTGGGAAAATGGGCCTTAAATAATTTTAAAATTGCAAAAAAATACCCCGTCTATTATAAGAGGCACTCCAAACATCACTGTCAATTCTAATTTCAGTAAATAGTCCAATAAATTAAAAGTTATTGAAGGACAAACAATAAAAAAATTTGATTTTCCATTTATTTATTTCTTACTTTATTTCAGCCAAAAATTTAGACAATGACTCTGAATTTCCAGAAGTCAAGAAGAAACAATCCCAAGTCAATTAATACATTGTAATTTGGTTTTAGATTAAAAGAATTTTTAAAAATTCAGTAGGGTGTCACTAGTGTTCCATGCAGGATTCCTTTCTGGTGTTTCTTAGTATATGTTTTATCATAGCCTATTTTCAGAGAAAAGCTCATTTAAGAAATTGGGATAAGAGGAAATGCATTATAATCATCCTTTGTGAATGAAGGCTTAACAATCAACACAGAGACACAACTGGTTTCAAGGAATCCACTGCCATCAAGTCAAAAGCAGAAAACACTGAGTATCAGAGTAACCATTTACTCACCCTGAAGCATGGATCTGTGGCCTCCTCACCAATCTCAAAGCCAAAAAAGAATATTAAGCTATTCAACGATATATTAAAACACACAGGCAGTAAAATTGACACACTCTGCTCAGAGGAGAGACCTTATTATGTCAATAATCCAAACCAATCTAGTTTAAGAACATTTATAACCTGTTTCTAGATAAAAACTGATCTGAAGCAGCAAACTAGGAAGGGAGAAAAAGACTGTAGAAGGGTATTTCATACAAGCAGAGCTTAGTATATTAACAAGACATGACAATAAAGAAGAAAAAGAAAAGGTAGAAACACCATAAAATGCAAAGCAAGGATTCAAAAAGGGAAGCTGTACAAAGTTCTTAATGGATGGAGCAGTCTTACACACATCACAGGAGCAGTCTATAGGAATCTACCAAAGCCTCTTGGAAGTGTTTCTTTGGTACATAAGTGATTGAAACTTATACTGGAAAAAGTAAAATATAATAAAAGGGTTGATTATTGAGGGTTTAATCCTTAAGAGGATGAGATGGTTAGATAGCATCACCAACTCAATGGACATGAATTTGAGCAAACTCCGGGAGAGGTGAAGGACAGGAAGCCTGACGTGCTGCAGTCAAAGGGGTCGTAAAGAATTGGACATGACTGAGCAACTGAACAACATAACAAATCCTTAAGAAGAGTACTACATAGTACAATTCACTTGCCAAGAGTTCAGAATACCCAGATGTAACTACACTTAACTTTTTAAAAATCATATATACTTTTTAAAAATATATATACAAATATATATTACTTGATTTTCTATTATAGTATTATATATTATGCATATGATGTATAATATATTATAATATTAGTGGCTTTTTATTGATGTGGAAATCATTTAAGAAAATACTTCATGTAGTTTTGTTATACTATGATAAATTCCTAGTTCTACCTGCCTTATTGGGCAGAAGTAATCTCATCGATTTAACATGGCTATTTCTTAATTTTCACATTAGCACTAACTACTCTAGTTTTCTACTTCTGATTGTGATTATAATATTGTGGCCAGAATAAAAACAAAAGCCCCTACATTTATAACAGTTTATTGACTAGAATATTCTGTTGCCTAGAACTGACTTTCAATTGTTTTGCTCATGATGGTTCTTTCCGGAAAAAAAAGTTAGATTTTTAAAAATCAGTTCATAATTGATATCTAACTAGTAGATTCCTTTGCAGGGAACTGATATGCCAGGAGGACAAAGAAAATTTATTGACATATGGGAGAAATAATGAGTTTATCTTTATCGTTAAAAAGGAATAAAAGAAACCCTAGTGTTTTATATACAGTTGACACTGACACTCTAAATTGGCCAGCCAATAAAAGATTTGTCAGTCTGGCTAAGGGAAGTATGTGGTTTTAGCATTGCCAAGGATAAACAGGAAATTTTAATTCATTTACAAATTTATTATGGCCTATTGAAATTTATGCATGAGGCCAAATATCCATACAGATATTGCTTTAAAGAATGGAGTCTTTACAATATACCTGACATTAGATTGGGAAGGAAGCCTAATAAATTACAGATTTTGTTGGTAACTTCTTCAAAAAGTACTTAAAAGTATTTCAAGTACTTAAAAGAATTTGGAGTTGTGACCTTTTTTAAAGACAACTGTTCATTATTTATTGACCCTTTCTGAGACAATAAGGATTAGATAATGGTGTGTGATCCAGTAGATAATTTTATAAAATAAATAAATTTAATAATGATGCTATTAGTGGGGAAGAGTTTCCTGTAACATTATTAAGTGAACAAAATAAAATTATTTTTNCAATAAGGATTAGATAATGGTGTGTGATCCAGTAGATAATTTTATAAAATAAATAAATTTAATAATGATGCTATTAGTGGGGAAGAGTTCCTGTAACATTATTAAGTGAACAAAATAAAATTATTTTTGAATTAGTCATTTCATCTTTATCTCTTCCTAGTTCCTTCCTATTTTGTGAATTTTTATAATGAATATATGTAATGTTAATTTATTATATCTAATGTATCTTTTTATATATCACATAGATATTTACAATAATGACAGTAATGCATCTACTAAGTAAATATATTGAAGCTGCATTCTCAAAACATTTTGTTAAAAGAGATGTGTGATCAACCAACTCATGCCTAATGACACAACATTTCATACATATCTAATGACATCTTAATGATGACAATCACGTTTTGGCACATCCTGGTGATATTCTAAAGCACTATGGAATCATGCTTTTATTTGCTTATCAGGCTAAACCAGGAAGAGATAATATGTATCAATCAGGATGGTTTCAGTTGCAAGTAACAGCAGAAGTAACTGCCAGAAGTAGTGTGGGTTTCGAGGACAGATAAGGGCTCCAGGCTCCATCTCCTGTTATTTTCCGAATGTTCCCCCTCTTTCAGTCAGTTATAGTGTCCTCAGATTGGTTTGTCTCATAATCTCAAGATGACTGCCAGTAGAAGACAGGGAAATGGAATTCCTCATCCATGTGAAAGGGAAATGTGTGTGTGTCAGAGAGACAGACAGACAAGCAGACAGACTGAAACCACTTCTACCCATCTGTTAAAGCGCAGGAAGCTTCTTGTCCAGAAGACTGAGTAAGACTTTTCTCAAGTTTTATTGGCCCAATTGGTTTAGAACCTTATCTAAACTAATCACTGTTAAGCATGAAAAGGCAATCATAATTGGCCGCTAAAAGGCCTTCCCTGGTTGTCCAGTGGTTAAGACCTCACCTTCTGATGCAGGGGGTGCAGGTTCGATCCCTGGCCAGGGAGCTAGGATCCCATATGCCTTGCAGCCAGAAAACCAAAGCATAAAACAGAAACAATATTCTAACAAATTCAATAAAAACTTTAAAACTGGTCCACATCAAAGAAAATATTTTTTAAAAATAATAATAATTGGCCACTAAAGAGTTTGAGTGAANATGCCTTGCAGCCAGAAAACCAAAGCATAAAACAGAAACAATATTCTAACAAATTCAATAAAAACTTTAAAACTGGCCCACATCAAAGAAAATATTTTTTAAAAATAATAATAATTGGCCACTAAAGAGTTTGAGTGAAATGCTTACTGAAGAGTCAATCATCATGTTCAATAGATACTGTTCTCATTTTACAGATGCTTCTCACTTTACTTACCCCAAAAGGGTAAGTAAGTAGCTTACCCAAGGACACAAATGACTTGGTGATCATTCTTATCCTAATCATAATTATCATTTATTATACTTATTACTATATTATTACCAAAATAGTGATAAAAAGACAAANATGCTTCTCACTTTACTTACCCCAAAAGGGTAAGTAAGTAGCTTACCCAAGGACACAAATGACTTGGTGATCATTCTTATCCTAATCATAATTATCATTTATTATACTTATTACTATATTATTACCAAAATAGTGATAAAAAGACAAAGATTTCTATTGCACAAAAGTGCACAATATTAGGGGAAAACTACCAAAAAATAAATAGGTAGTCTAATTGATAACTGAGAAGTAAGTCAGAAACTGCCAAAAATCCATGAGAAATCTAATACAAGAGGTAAGGAAAATGTGGCCTACTATATGAAAAAAAAACCAACTAACACCCTACCTCTTCATAAATACAAAAATAAATTTCAGGTAGTTTGTATAAAGTGTAAAAAATAAAACTATAAAAGGAGAATTAATTTTAAGCAATAATTTTTCTACTCTGTGAGTAATATTTTAGAAATAATATTTATTAAAGCATGAAAATTTTATTGTTATAAATAAAGGATCTATTTTTTAACTGGTGGATTCATGTCGATGTATGGCAAAGCCAATAGAGTATTATAAAGTAAAATAAAGTAAAAGAAAAACTATATTAATTTTAAAACACTATAATATTAAAATGCCAACAATAAATGCAAAATATCAAATGATTTTTATTTTATTATATAAGTAGTTCTTATAAGTCAAGAAGTAAAAAATAAACACACCAATAGTTAAATGATAAAAGGATGACAGGAGATGATTCACCAAAGACAACAATTCAAATTCCAATAAACATAGAAAAAAATTATTCAAGCCCACTAGCAGTTTTTAAAAGTTCTAATAAAAACAAACATACATTTCATTCAAAAAATAAATTTCACCAAAACTTTTAATAAAAAATAACCTTGTTCTGTTGATAATGTCCAGTGCTGATTTGGTTTATTAATATACTTTTGACAGAAATAGAATTTTTCATTTATTATATTCAGAAAAGTTTCAAAAAATAACATGCTCAATTTATGCAATGGGCATTTGAGAAGGATTTTCTTTCATTTTATTTGTGGAAATATAAGGTATTATAACTCTTGTGGAGTTTGGCATTAAATTCCAAATACCTCAAAAATGTCTATATTAATTGAGAACTATGTTACCAAAGAAGGAGACAAAAAAAATGCAGACAAAAATTTGTAAGTTAAATTTATGTAAGAACCCTAAATTAGAAACAATCTAAGCATCCAAAAATAGTAAATGGTTTGGTAAATTATAAGTTTATTCAATTGACTATTTTGCAGTCTTCCCAGGTGGCTCAGATGGTAAAGAATCTGCCTGCAATGCAGGAGACCTAGGTTCGATCCCTGGGTCAGAAGATCCCCTGGAGAAGGGCACTCCAGTACTCTTGTCTGGAGAATCCCATAGACAGAGGAGGCTGGTGGGCTACAATCCATAGAGTTGTCAAGAGTCAGACATATCTGAGCGACTATCACATTTTTCAATCATTAAAAATTATACTTATAAAAATATTTATCATGAGAAAGGACTAATATGTTATTAAATGAAATGTTTATCAAATCTTAGCAAATATAATACGATCTCAGTTTTTTTTAAAAAAATATGGATATGTATAGAAATAAACAGACAACATCTTCAAATGTCTTTGGAATATGGAAGGAAAGAATATTTTCATTTTTCAGTTTATATCATTGTATAATTCTCAAATATTCTACAAGGAGCTCAAGTATTTTCTTATTTAAGAATGTATTGAAATCCTTTGCATTTTCAAAATCCTTGTCCTTTTTAAAGAAACAAACTCTTCTCTCCATCTCAGATGTATGTACTGAGGAATTTTAAGGAAATCATAATAATACACTACAATAATATATATTACATTTAAGTACAACAGCAAAAATTTTTTACATACTTACAATTGACTAAAGAGAAGTTATGTATGGAAATCACATCTATAATTAACTATCAAAAATACATAAAATCTGAAGCCCATTTTAAAGTCTTACATACCTGAGGTTAGTTAGTTAAATGCACTAAAGAAAGTCTAATTTTTATTGAGCACCTACATAACTATTAGTCAATTATTTTCATACATGACCTATTCAATCCTCCCAAAAAACATAAGGTATTATCCTACTTTTACAAAAGAAGAATTGATGCTTTTGAACTGTGGTGTTGGGAAAGAATCATGAGAGTCCCTTGGACTGCAAAGAGCTCAAACCAGTCAATCCTAAAAGAAATCAGTCCTGAATATTCATTGGAAAGACTGATGCTGAAGCTGAAANTGATGCTTTTGAACTGTGGTGTTGGGAAAGAATCATGAGAGTCCCTTGGACTGCAAAGAGCTCAAACCAGTCAATCCTAAAAGAAATCAGTCCTGAATATTCATTGGAAAGACTGATGCTGAAGCTGAAACTCCAATATTTTGGCCACCTGATGTGAAGAACTGACTGATTGGAAAAGACCCTGATGTTGTGAAAGATTGAAGGCAGGAGGAGAAGGGAACGACAGAGGATGAGATGGTTGGATGCCATCACCGACTCAATGGACGTTGAGTTTGAGCAAGCTCCGTGAGTTGATAATGAACAGGGAAGCCTTGAGTGCTGCAGTCCATAGGGTTGCAAAGAGTCATACACGACTAAGTGACTGAACTGAACTGAATTATCCCACTTTTACAAAAGAAGAAGCTGATGCTTAAATCAGGTTATGGACCTACCCAGCTAAGTAATGCTGTAGGCAAGTTTCAAATAAAGTCTGTTAGATATAAAAGTTCCTAGCTTTTCACAACTTCATGCCGCCTTTCAAGTCATTTACAGGGAAAAAACTGAACGATTAAATGATGCATTAATTCAAAGTAAACAGTGTATAGAAAAAGCAATCTTTAGTTTTTAAGGAATAGCATGTGATTGATTTACTTGCAAAAGTTTATTTTAGCTTTTTTGCCTGAATTATCCTACTAGATTAATTCATCTCCTATTTTCAATTTAGATTTAAGTTTCTTCCCATCCCACAATCCTTACAACTGACAGGAAGCTATGTCTACCAAGTGCCAACCATGCTGTTATCTTAAACTTTCTAAACGAATAGGTGCTTCTCTTTTCATGCAAGTGTTAGGTTTTATGCAGATCCCTGGGGAATAATGACGCATTAATTATTTGTCTTCCAGGGGATTTTTTGGCTCAAACCACCATTGCCAAGGTAAAACACAAGTCATCTAAGAAAATTCAACTAGTTAAGTATTTTATAAACAGTGGATTAACATGTCATGATTCAAGTAGTTCACTGATCTCAAACTCTGTATTCTTTTTGATACATTTGACAAATTCCACCTCTTAAATTTCAGAATAAATGTATTTTTTAAGGCAACATAATGCCATATAACTACACACTGGATTTTAGAATTAATAATGCTGAATACACAGATAGTATTTTTTTATCCAGTTTTCTCAAGGAACAAACATTCTGTCAGTAAACTTTGACAGGAGAGATGACCCCATTTGAAAAACTCTGTGGACGGACCTGAAAATGACATTTGCCTCTAGTGTCTGACAGCAGCAGATTTCCAAAATCGTGTGTATTCTTTTAGTTGTATTGCTAGGTTTTGTTTGCTTGGTAGTCCTTTTCAGCATCCATTGTGGACATCAGCATAAGTACGTTTGTTACCTTTGTTTGAAATACTTCTCCCAAAGAAAAAGAAAATGGCTAGTTTGGATTCAGAGCAAGGATGAGGGGAAAAAAAGGTATGGATCTCCTTTCCCCATTCCACCATTCTTTCCTGAGACTGCTCTACTTTCACCCTAGACATACACCACAAATACTCATTTGAATTTTATTTGCATTAATAACTTATACTGTCAAGACACTATTTTAAAAATTCCATTTAGTTATGTGCAAAGCTTGTATCAAAACACTATGAAGATCATAACAACAGAAANAAAGAAAAAGAAAATGGCTAGTTTGGATTCAGAGCAAGGATGAGGGGAAAAAAAGGTATGGATCTCCTTTCCCCATTCCACCATTCTTTCCTGAGACTGCTCTACTTTCACCCTAGACATACACCACAAATACTCATTTGAATTTTATTTGCATTAATAACTTATACTGTCAAGACACTATTTTAAAAATTCCATTTAGTTATGTGCAAAGCTTGTATCAAAACACTATGAAGATCATAACAACAGAAACTAATGAGCATGTTTAATGTTTCAGAATTAGGTTAAATGACCTTTGAGTATGGTAACCATCCTCCCCAAGACAGAATGCAATTCTCTTTTTTAAAAAAAATCTGTTTATATTGAAATATTATGAAACAGCTTGGGAGTGTTCTTTATTTCATCTTTTATAATATGATCTGGAGTTGAAGTTGCTTTTCAAAATAACGCTTTGAAAACTTTTTTAACACCATGGCATTGCAAGACTAGAGCTTCATCAATATTTATTCAGGCTTCAAAGACATAGTCACCAATATTCTAAGAAATTTGTGATCGTAATTGAACATGTAATGTTGACAGAAATCAGACTCACGTTATTAAGAACTTTGGACTTCAAAACCCTCTGAAATAAAAACTTTTCACCTGTCCTTAAAACCAAGAGGTCAAGTATTCATTGACCAATAAAGACCTCCCCCCATCAGCTAGACAACATTCTTTGAAATCCAATTAACTCTTTCACACAGACAACCTTCATTTTCTATTTTATCAGAAAGTTAAATTTGCCATTCTATACTTCAATAAAAGTTGTTTTGATCTGATAATTGTAAGATGTACTGTATGTATCTTAATTTGTAAGTTTTTAATGCTAAAGCTCAAAGCTTTTCAGATATAACAGGAGTGCTGGAAATGAGGTACAAAATGCTGGAATTCAAATTAACCAATAAATATATTTTAATATATATCAGCAGGACTCTAGAGGATTCCATTAATGTTGAAAAATAGAAAGGATTTAGGTTAATTTGGTAAGAAGGCAGGTCAGAACGTTTACAACAGTGGTATAGAATTGTATAGAGATGCAAAATTTTTCAAGAGAGCAGAATTTTTTCAAAAACGCTGACTCTAGCTGTCACAGCCCTGCCTTGGCTAAATCCAGTGGAGAGATAGGAGGACTTTCTAATTTGCTTTCCCTCTATTTTAATAATAGCTGTGCATAAGTAATTTATGAAAGGCCAACCAGGCAGTGGGCAACAGAAAATTAAACTCATTTTATCTGAAAGCAGGTGGATTTCTATATATCATTAGCATGCATAGAATTCTCACAATGTTATTTCTCATACTGATGGAATGTAACCAAATAATATATGAGTTTTTTGCTTATGCACGAGTGAAATTTTTAGATAAAAGTGCCAGCCCCAATGGCAATTTTCTGCAAAACGAAAACTAATTCTGCGAAGCTTCTTATTACTGGAAAGACTCATTTGGCTTGCATTAGAGACTGACATAAGTGACTTTAGGATTTTACTAACAGATTAGATGAGATGTGCCACATACTGTAATATCATTAGAGAATGTAACAGCCCTGGAACGCTTTGGGGCACTTATTAAGGGTACTGGCACACATAAATTGTTTTCCTTTATGATACAAGCTTTTGAATTTTTTCTCTGCTTAGAATGCTTTATTTTTATGGATTTTTTTCTGACATTTAAAACAACTTTTATTTTACACTCCCCAAAATTGCACACAAATTATGTTTTGCATGATTCAGCTCAGTGTTACTAAATGCATTATCTATGCCTTATTTCGTGACTATCACCTAGGCAGAGGGTAGATATGTATTAAGAAAACAGCTTACACAATACTAAAATCAGAACTCCTCTAACAGAATATTATCCTAACTTACAGCAAAGACTAATCTTCATGGCTTGGAGGAATTTTTGCTAATAGTATCTTTCACTAACTCAATGTTTGTGTGGGTTCTATTCTCAGCCTCTAATAAGATCTTAAAATGGGATCATTCAAAATGGTTATTATAATGTGAATACTCCTATTGTTCTGTTTAATACTTAAAATTCATTTAAGTATTTGACATATTATAGCTTTTTTGTTTGGATGCATCTTTCCTTATCAAAAATTATGTATCGAGCAAAATACTTCTTGCTAAAGTAGGCAAAAATGTAGGGTGAAGATGGAAATGCTTGTCACTTTATAAAAGAAGCTTTGGGAAAAGCTTGGAATATTGGGGGAATTATTTTATGCTCAACATTTTTTCCTTTATGAATTATCTTTTCCTGATATAAGTTTTTGCCTCTTCCTGGGTATGGAGAGGGGTATTTTCCCCCTTCTTTCTAAAAGTCTTTCATCATCAGAGAAGGAAATTAATGAGAAAAATGTACCAGACACCAAGTTAAGAGAAGAGCAGCCATAAAAATGAGTTTGGGAAAGTGCATGTCGTGTCCCAATCTATAGACTGGTGAGGTTAAGTGTTGTGGAGTCACACAGATGGTAGGCTGATTCCCAGCTCTGCCATTTTACTGCCTGTCTGACTTTAAGCAAATGACCTCCCTTCTTGAATTTTTATTTCTTCACCTATTTGATGGGATCATGATAGACTGACCTCAAAGTTTCTGAGGATCACATGCAACTGAATCATCTTGCTGTCCATATTCTATTTCTACAGTGGAAAGGTCGTTGTTACTGTTGTTTAGTTGCAAAATTGTGTCTGATTCTTTCTGACACCATGCACTGTGGCCTGCCAGGCTCCTCTGTCCATGGGATTTCCCAGGCAAGAATAATGGAGTGGGTGGCCATTTTCTCCTCCAGGCATCTTCCTGACCTGGGATCAAACCAGAGTCTTTGGCATTGGCAGGCAAATTCTTTACCACTGAGCCACCTGGGAAGCCCACACAGTGGAAAGGAAGCTCTGGAAAGAAGGTGGCCCAACAGGTTAAAAATTGTATCAGACCAATTTTAGACAATGCTTCAGATTTCTACAAGAACTCAAGACTGTATTAGTTTAAAAATGGAATGTGAAAATAATCAATGAGACATCTTCCACAAACGATCCTAAGCCACAGACTCTTTAATCTAGGAGTGTCTGAAGTCAGTCATCATTATGCTCAAAAGTCACCTCTTCTGAGAACTGGCTTGAGCTCAGTGTCACAACCATCTGTGCGTCCCTAATGCTGTTATGAGTGCACCTTTCACCCTACATGAGTATTATATCCTTAAACACCTTCCTTACATCCTGAACTCTTTGAGAACAGGCACTTTGTCTTTTCAACTTCTTAACTTCATCTACCAGCACATTGCTTGATATTTAGATATCATTAAAAGGAGTATCTATGAAGAAACAGACTCACAGACATAGAGAACAGACTTGCAGTTGCCAAGGGGGAGGGGGCTGGGGGAGGAAGGGATTGGGAGTTTGGGATTGGCAGACTCAAACTTTTATATATGGGGTGGATAAACAAGGTCCTGATGTTAGCAAAGGGAACTATATTCAATAACCTGTCGTAAAACATAATGGAAAAGAATATATGCATGTATGACTGAATCACTTTGTTGTATAGCAGAAATTAACACATTTTAAATCAACTATACTTCAATAGAATAATTTTTTTAACAATGAGTACATTTGTAAAAATATTTGAAAGCTGAAAAAAATTTTCAATACAAAAACTTTAAAAGTAAATTAATAAGTGCTTAATTGAAATTTCCACAAACTGTCACCCTTAATGTCTTCTATATTGCCTGTGAAATTTAATATTCATGAAACATCATTACATTAAAAGAAGAGTAAGATATATATTTTTTTCATCACCAAAAGTTCTGAGAATGTATGATGGTTACCAAAAAAGTTAGAATCAATCTTAAACAAGTTATACAAGGCTAAGAATTTTGGACATAGAGGTATTATAATCCTTTTAAATTATTTTTACAGAAAAAAAAATAGTTGAAGTGGAATGTCAGTGCATTTCGATGTGATATGATGTGGGGTAGGTCTATAAAAGTATGAGGCCCAGGACCTTGGAGGTCTTTAACAGCCTGATAACAGTGGAAGAGTAGGCCAGAATTTAAACAGGCTGGCTGAAGCATGGTGAGACTAATCAAGAAAAGCTTCTTAGCGGAGGTTTCCCTGATATCCAGCATA
Organism: Neotragus pygmaeus; assembly: GCA_006410875.1. NCBI lineage: Eukaryota > Metazoa > Chordata > Mammalia > Artiodactyla > Bovidae > Neotragus > Neotragus pygmaeus. The sequence goes on along the minus strand of SJYV01018739.1, from coordinate 2,167,872 downwards.
AAGGTGGGGGGAGAGAGATGGTTTGGAGAAGGGACGTTATGCCTCACCAGAACTAATCTCATAAGTAAGCAAAGTAAGAGACTGGGAGTGTTTTCTGAGGTGCTGGACAAGACCCTTTGACTCATCTGAACCAACCCCCAAATCTTTTCGAATATATCTTTAGAGATCTGAAATTCTACCAATAGAGAATAATTTTATTATCTAAAACTCATGTCAGCTAGTAAGTGTGGATGTGCCTGAGAGATCTAACCCTCTCAGCAATATCATTGATTTAGACTGTACTGTGGTTTTTCAGTCTTTGTTGGGGTTGAATTTGTTAGGAAAGAAAAAGGCATGGAGACCAAGAAAGTCTGTGACTGGAGAGGGATTGTAAGCCAGCTACCAGGATTCTTCTGTGGACTGCATTTGAGACAGCTTGCATTCCTAGACAGAACCTGTGTGCTGTGCCATGCCCAGTCGTTCATTCGTGACAGACTTTTTGGCAATCCCATGGACTGTAGTCTGCCAGGCTCCTCGTCCATGAAATTTTCCAGGCAAGAATACTGGAGTGAGTTGTCATTTCCTCCTCCAGGAGATTTTCATGACCCAAAGATCAAACCCGAGTCTTCTGCATTGGCAGGCAGATTCTTTACTGCTGAGTCATCTGGGAAGCAGACAGGACCTGAGACAAACACAAATTGTACTGAACCATCTGTTGGTGAAGTGTGAGCTGTATTTAATGCAGGAACAGCTGAGGGCACTTGAATTGTAACAGAAATGGAGAATTACCTGAGCCAAAGAAGAAGCAGAGAATGAAAATAGCAAACAGCAGCAAGCCACATTTTTATTGAGCCAGTGCAAAAGAAAAGACACAGATTAATCCTATAAAAAGTGCTAAAGACAGGACAGTTAATCTTAACATAGCTATAGCTATTTGTTTTGTATATTTATTTCTCAGAGTTTATTTATCCATTTGTTATGTTGTTTAGTCACTAAGTCATGTACAACTTCTTTGCAACCCCATGGACTGTAGCCTGCCAAGCTCCTCTGTCCACGGGTTTTCCCAGACAAGAACACTGGAATAGGTTGGCATTTCCTCCTTGACGGAATCTTCCGGATCCACGGATCAAATCCACGTCTTCTGTGTTGCAGCTGGATTCATTACCATCTGAACCACCTGTGAAGGCTTATTTGCTCATATGTCCCAACTAATAGTGGTCTCCAGGAGAAACTTATCAATGTTTAATGTCTACTCCAAAGTTGAATGCATGTGTAATTTTTAAGGTTAGTGACATCTAGGAAAACACCTACCAAGGCACCATATATTTTTTAAAAATTTAATTCAAGTTAACAAATGGATCATACAGTATAATGCCAAGAGATTGGCAAACAAAAAGTTATAATAAGAGTATTTGCTATCATAATTGTAAATTGAGTATAACTCCTAAAATTGTGAATTATTATACTGTACAGTGGTATCATATTGTACAGAAACTGTACTTTCATTAAAAATTGGTTTTTAAAAAGATATTTGTGACATGTATCTCAGAAGCTTCAAAGAGGCACGGAAATATGCAAACCTCACTTTTGGAATTTAGTAAGCCAGGAATTCATAGCAAATCTTGGAGCTCAAAGTCATATTTCTTATTAATACATAAATTTATTTTTAATCTTAATATGAATATCTGTTCAGTAGATGAGAGAAGAATAGTTCTTTTTCTTTGTTGTTTTATATCATTATTTATCCTGTGTCTTCCATGGGTAAAATGATTGTTAAGGCTAGTGACATCTAGGAAAACACCTACCAAGGTGGTATCAATGAGTTCCCCATTCCTCTCACAGCATTCTATTTCCTAATCTCTTTCATCTGTCCTCACCATAAAATGCTAAATCTCATACCTTATAATATTCAATTTCAGCTCAAACTGAGAGAAACATAGAATTATTCTGCTACAGTTGTCTCTAATCTACCTTCTAATTCGAGGAGGAGTCTAATTATTGATCTTCACAGGACCTTTAGGAATGTTATGAAAATGGATTAATATTTATTTAAGGAGGATTCATCAAGGGTCTTATTTAAAACAAACAATTTCATCCTTTCAAAATCAGGCAAAGGGGAAAAAAGGATATTTTTCTCAGAGTAAGAATGCCACAAGGGTTTCTCACATTGATTCATTGCTTATAGATAAAAACAACTTAAGCTGATTTCTGTTGTTTATAGAGTAAGTGTAAAATGTTCCACCAAAATAGGTAATGACATTTTTGTGTCCATAAATGTGCATATAAGTCCAATTATGTATTTGTTGTCATTTAAACATCACCACCATTATTGAAACAGAAGTGCCAGTACTAATTTTTGCTGTCACATTTTCCAAAAATGAAAATAAGGCTTTTAAGCAAAATGCTAAGGTTTTCAACCTGAATTATTCATTTTTTGCAATGGCCTTAGCCGAACACCCTCAGCAAAATAGCTAAACAAAAGCCTACCAGGGTTCTGGTTTCTAATCTAGTTAAGAAATACATTATAGGATTTTTTTTTTTTAACTTCACAGTTAATGGAAAAGTTTTCCTTCCCTGAAACTCAGCAAAGAGTTTAAGAAAGCTTCTCTAACTGCCACAGCCTCCATCTAATTGAAGTGCCATGAGGAGACCTTGAAAACAGTGGCATTAGTCACACAGCTAAACAAATTACCTTTGATGGTACAAGTTGACCAATCAGAACCATTCCCCAGATGATCTTTGTGGGAATAGCAATCCATTAATAATAACTGAAGCAATGATCTTTCATGCCACCTTTCTTTCATGCAAGACCACTCCACTGGTAATCTCTTAGGGGAACTATTAGCTACTTCAATGTCCTTCATAGAGGACACTCTGCCTGTTCCAACATTTATTTCACTGTAACATTTTTTTTTTCCTCTCTCCCACAGAAGTGCCTTTTAGAAATTAAAATAATTCACTGTGGCTCTAGCAGGGACATAGGAAGTGAAGGAAAGAAATGGGTGTGAGAATAAATGAGTTAAGAAGAAAAACGCCATTTCTCCTACACCTACCTCTGAATTTCAAGATTATCAAAGAAGAGTAATGCACTAAATAATAAAATCCAGTGGCTGCTCATCTTAGCTACTCTTTGTCATTAAGGGGAATAAATATATGTGTTCTAACTATTTCAAGCTAATTATAAATAATGCTTTGCAGAATTTTCTAAGCCCTGATCTTAATAATATATTAATTTTACACTTAATAAAATAAGTTGGGAAAGTGAGAGGATGAGAGGGTTATCAGAAGTAGTTCAGGCTGCACCCCCAGTTATCTGCCATACCATGACTGCCATGTCTGACTCTGTGTATTGTCTTCTCCTGTCCAGTTCTTTGCATAGCAGAGGTGCTCAATAAATGTTTTAGGGCTAAATTCTCTATGATAGGGGACAAACCAGGGGTTAAATCAGCTGTTATATTGCTAAATATTCTATAGCTTGCAAGGTAGCTGCTTTGTCATCTTTTTTATATTGATATGGACATTACCACTACTTTATTTTAATACTAGATTTTATGTACTGATTTCTTTCTCTTATAGCAGCTTGTTACATTTTGAAGAATGTGGTTAGATCAACTTATACAAACTCTCAGCAACAGAGGCCATAATTTGGAAAATTCTTTCATTAGATGAAATAACTCATATGATGTGCACAATAACTCATATGATATAATTTCTACCCTACACCTGTCCCCAAACCTGCTGCCTAAACTGGTGGACTAAAAATCATCTTCAAGTCTACAAAGTATTTTCATAGCTCCAAGCTTTCTACATTGCTTTGCATATCTAATATGGTGAATATATAACCAATGGATACTAGAAGAGTATCAAAGATTCACAATTTTAATCATTAAATGACCATATCCAAAGTCTGAACCAACTTACTAGTTTGTGTAATAGGATGAAACTTTGTTATATTAACAGGATTTCTCCTTTCCAAGAATATTATGTCACTCTGTTCAGTTCAGTTCAGTCACTCAGTCATGTCCGACTATTTGCAACCCCATGGACTGCAGCACACCAGGCTTCTTTGTCCATCACCAACTCCCAGAGCTTGCTCAAACTCATGTCCTGTGAATCAGTGTTGCCATCCAACCATCTCATCCTCTGTCATCCTCTTCTCCTCCCACCTTCAGTCTTTCCCAACATCAGGGTCTTTTCCAAGGAGTCAGTTCTTTGCATCAGGTGACCAAAGTATTGGATGTTCAGCTTCAGCATCAGTCCTTGCAATGAATATTCAGGACAGATTTCCTTTAGGATTGACTCGTTGCTGTCCAAGGGACTCTCAAGAGTCTTCTCCAACACCACAGTTCAAAAGCATCGATTCTTCATCGCTCAGCTTTCTTTATAGTCCAACTCTCACATCCATACATGGCTACTGGAAAAACCATAGCCTTGACTAGATGGACCTTAGTTAGCAAAGTAATATCTCTGGGTTTTATATGCTGTCTAGGTTGGTCATAACTTTTCTTCCAAGGATCAAGCATCTTTCAGTTTCATGGCTGCAGTCACCATCTGCAGTGACTTTGGAGCCCCCAAAACCAAAATCTCTCACTGTTTCCATCGTTTCCCCATCTATTTGTCATGAATTGATGGGACAGGATGCCATGATCTTAGTTTTCTGAATGTTGAGATTTAAGCCAACTGTTTCACTCTCCTCTTTCACTTTCATCAAGAGGCTCTTTAGTTTTTCTTCACTTTCTGCCACAAGGGTGGTGTCATCTGCATATCTGAGGTGATTGATATTTCTCCCCACAATCTTGATTCCAGCTTGTGTTTCATCTAGCCCAGCATTTCACATGATATACTCTGCGTATAAGTTAAATAAGCAGGGTGACAATATACAGCCTTGAAGTACTCCTTTCCCAGTTTGGAACCAGCAGGGTGTTCCATGTCTGGTCCTAACTGTTGCTTCTTGACCTGCATACAGATTTCTCAGGATGCAGGTCAGGTGGTCTGGTATTTTCATCTCTTTCAGAATTTTCCACAGTTTGTTGTGATCCACACAGTCAAAGGCTTTATTGTAGTCCATGAAGCAGAAATAGATGTTTTTCTGAAATTTGCTTACTTTTTTATGGTCCAACGATGTTGGCAATTTGATCTCTGGTTCCTCTGCCTTTTCTAAATCCAGCTTGAACATCTGGAAGTTCACAGTTCACCTACTGTTGAAGCCTGGCCTGAAGAATTTTGAGCATTACTTACTAGCATGTGAGAAGAGTGCAATTGTGCAGTAGTGCCAGGAGCCAGCGTGAGGAACTCCGCCCATGGCAAAGGTCATGAGGAAGGAGGCTGCGGCATACGCAAAGGCGTGATCAAGCCTCAGGAAACCCCCTGTTCCCAAGCATTTACCCCAAAACCAGAGTACTTTACAGGGGCTCTCCCCCATAACCATTTCTCTCAGAGAAGGAGTAAACGTGCAGCTTCAAGGTAATAAAAACTCCTGGGCGTGACAAGAGTGTTTCAACTTATGAACTCTGAAGGTTATCTAGCCTGCTTGTATAGGTTCATCCGGCCCAACAGCCCCCCAACCGTGAGAGGCAGGAGATGTTTTAGACTTACTAAAGGCAAGTTGTTTTGGGAAGTTAGAAATTATTAGTATAGTGGGTTGGTTAGGAATTATATTGGTGAAGGGTTTTTCATTTGTTGTGTCAATAATTGCTGCTAATTCCCTGCCCTGGGTGGGACAAGGGTGTCTCAGGTCAAACCTCTCAGCTGATGGACTAACTTGTGTGACAGGATTATCCATACTCCTGCCACTATGATTGCTTACTACCTCTCAACCATAAAGAGCACAGAGAGTTTTGGAGTATTTTAAGAGTCTTAATTAGCATAGGTATTCTTGCCTTGAGAACCCCATGAACACTATGAAAAGGCAAAATGATAGGATACTAAAAGAGAAACTCCCCAGGTCATTAGGTGCCCAATATGCTACNGAGATGGTGATGAACAGGGAGGCCTGGCGTGTTGCAATTCATGGAGTCGCAAAGAGTCGGACACGATTGAGTGACTGAAATTAACTGAACTGAACTGAAATAGCATAGGGCTTTTCTCATTGTTGAGTCAATGATTGCCGCCAAGTCTCCATATCCTTAGGCACCTGGAAGTATATTAATCAATGTATTTGGAATATAGAAAAGGAAATATACTAGTTTTTGATGTTAGCAATACTAGACTTTTGAGTTAATGAATTTTCTCTTTTGATATAGATCACTGTACTTTGTTGTAAATCACTGTGTCCTTGCTATGTAAAAATGTAACTTTATCACTAATCTTAAGACTAAACAGATCTTAAAGGGGAATATTGGTGAAAGGATTTTCATTTGTTGGGCTGATTTTTGCTGCTAAATCTCCATATTCCCTGCCCTTATAATGAATATAACTAGCATATAGGAGAAATAAGTATTAACCTTTAAGATTAATCATGTTAACCTTGGGTTAAATAAATTCCTTTCTTGATTGTAACTCACTACACCCTCACCCTATAGGAATGCAACTTTATTTGGAGGGTGGTGCCTGGTTTAAGAAAAAACACCCTTGGAAAAAATAAGTTTTTTGGTTATCAGAAAGAAAGGGTTGTAAATGTCAGGAGGTCTCATGGCCAGATGATGTAAAACACCTAAGACCTTTTTTTTATGTAAAGCACCTGATTTCGCGTGACTCTGTATTCATCTCTATATGTATGTAACAAAAGGTATATAAGAAAACCTGAAAAATAAAGAAATGGGATCAGTTCCTGGAAAGACTGACTCCCCCATGTTGTTCCTTCTTGCTCCCTGTTTTTCTGGCTGAATTCTCATCTGGAGCATGGATGCTATTCCATGTGAACCAAGTTATTCAGCCTCTTTTTCTCCACTAATTTTCCTACTACACTATCCGTTTCTAATCTCTCTCTTTATCTGTAATTAAATATGTATTTTTCCAAGGACGCCGACTCCGTCTCCACCTTCGAACCCTGGATCCACCGGGGCTGGACCCCAGCACAGTAGTTTGAGCATTCTTTGCCATTGCCCTTTTTTGGCATTGGAATGAAAACTGACCTTTTCCAGTCCTATGGCTACTGCTGAGTTTTTCAAATCTGCTGGCCTATAGAGTGCAGCACTTTCACAGCATCACCTTTTAGGATTTGAAATAGCCCAACTGGAATTCCATCCACTAGCTTTGTTCGTAGTGATGCTTCCTAAGGTCCACTTGACTTTGCATTCCAGGATGTCTGGCTCTAGGTGAGTGATCATACCATCGTGGTTATCTGGGTTGTGAAGATTTTTTTGTATAGTTCTTCTGTGTATTCTTGCCACCTTTTCTTAATATCTTCTGCTTCTCTTAGGTCCATACAATTTCTGTCCTTTATTGTGCCCATCTTTGCATGTGATATTCCCTTGGAATCTCTAATTTTCTTGAAGAGATCTCTAGTCTTTCCCATTCTGTTGTTTTCCTCTATTTCTTTGCATTAATCACTGAGGAAGGCTTTCTTATCTCTCTTTGCTATTCTTTGGAACTCTGCATTCAAACGGGTATATCTTTTTTTTCTCCTTTGCCTTCAGCTTCTCTTCTTTTCTCAGCTGTGTGTAAGACCTCCTCAGACAGCCATTTTGCCTTTTTTGCATTTCTTTTTCTTGGAGATGGTCTTGATCACCACCTCCTGTACAACGTCACAAACCTCTGTCATAGTTCTTCAGGCACTCTGTCTATAAGATCTAATCCCTTGAATCTATTTATTGCTTCCACTGTATAATTGTAAGGGATTTGATTTAGGTCATACCTGAATGGTCTAGTGGTTTTCCCTACTTTCTTCAGTTTAAGTCTGAGTTTGGCAATAAGGAGTTCATGATCTAAGCCACAGTCAGCTCCTGGTCTTGTTTTTGCTGACTGTCACTCTGTGACTCTTCACAGTTGGTCAGAGCTAAGCATTATTCATGGAAGGATGGATGGCCACAGTTAGGATAACCACAGACATTCAATTCTTGTTTTCTGATTGCTGTAAGAGGTTCTTAGAACTTAGAGCTAAATATATTTTTATTATGGGAATTCTCAAACAAGATATAAAAGCAGAGAGACAAATAAACTTCTATCTATGTACTGCCTACTTTCAACTATTATCAATTCAAGGCCAATCTTAATTAGTCTACACTCTTGCTACTCAGATTCTTCCCTGAAGTTTTGGAGGCAAATTCTGCACACTGTACAATTTTACTTGTGACTATTCAATACATATCTCTAAGATGAAGACTTTTTTTGATTTCCCTTTTCCATACCAATTGGTTTTTTGTACAAGATACATTACCTGGAAAAGTCTCTCATTTTTTAAAGAAAATATAACCACAATAAATATTATTATCACATTTAAATATGAAACAATAATTCTTTAACATCATTAAATATCTTGTCAGTCACATTACTCTGATGGCTCTTAAATAAAACATGTGATTTCTTACTTGCAAAGCATTTCAAAAATTCAGTCTCTGATGCATTCAGGGCATAAAGTTAATCCATTAAAAAAACATTGGAAGGAGACCCGTTGAGGAGACATAACATCTACTCCATAGGCTAAACATAGATTGTCCAGACTAGGGGATGTAAAGCATAGTGAGGGGATAGATGAGAAAGCAAGTTTGCTAGATGTTTAAATGGATCAGAGTGTGGATCCTGAACCCAACTCCTTGAGCTAAAACCCAGAAATTCTTGGTGAGTGATTGCCATGTAAACCTTCTAGGATTTAGATTCAAAACTGAATTAAACAGAAATTGAATCTCTACCTCTCAGAGGAATAAAAGCTAGAGATAGACCATTTTACCTGTAGAAGAATAAAGTGCTTTTTGACACACCTGATTGTGTGGCCTGTAAATTTATTCTCAAGCCACTTGATTTGTTTCTCTAAGTTGAGAACCGAGAGTGTGAGTTTAACCTGATCTACATGGCTGGCCACCCTCTTGGAGGACACAGAAATAATACTCAGTCATACAGCTCTCCTGGAAAAGTTGTGTTTTTACCTCACTCCCCAAATGAAAGCACTATCACCCCCCAAATAGTTTCTTTGGGCCCTATAAAAAGTAGTTTCTAATTTCTCATTCCTGGAGTTACTTTGCTTCCCAGTTGTAGATTTCATACAATGCCAAAATAACAGGCAAACATGGACAAAAATAATAGTAATATTTTTTCTTTTAAACATCAAGGTATATTTCAGAACATTTCACTGACAAAATTACTAAAGAATCTGCTTTTGGGTGCCCTCTCCACCAAAAGAAAAAAAAAATCCAGACCCCTTGGTGGTACAGCAGATAAGAATCCACCTACCAATGCAGAGGATACAGGTTTGATCCCTTTTCTAGGAAGATTCCACATGCTATGGAGCAGCTAAGCCCATGCACCACAACTACTGAAGCCTGAATGCTTTAAGCCCGTGAGCAGCAACTGCAGAGCCCACATTCTGCATCCACTGTAGCCTGTGCTCCTCAACAAGAGCAGCCACTACCATGAGAAGCCCGTACACTGCAACTAGAGAAAAGCCCACCGAGCTACAAAGACCCAAAGCAGACAAACAAATAAAATATAAATAAATAAAAATTTTAAAAAATCCTTTTGATAACTAAACACTTCAGGCCACAAAATTAACATTAGATTACCTATTTTACAACCAACACTACTTCCATCTGTTAAAATAAGAGCTACCTTGATATGTGTAAGAAACTGCTGAGCCCTTTATATGAATTGTCTCATTTAATTTTCATAAAGGCCCTTTGAAGTAGCTGTGTTATCCCCAATGTATAGATAAGGACACAAAGTTACACAGCTAACCAGTGGAAGAGCCAACAGACTAACACAGTCTGGCATGTCATTCACTGGAGCCTTCAGATCTTAACATTACACTACTCAGAATCCCTCTCTTGATAATTAAAAAAAAAAAAAAAATCTCAAGAACATAGTCTCCAGAAGTGACATTTCCCTGAACTCTTAACGATTCATATTTTTATCTTGAATTCTCAGTTTAAACTTCGAAGTATAGAGTGAGAACAAAAGATACTTAAGAAATAAGTTCTTTAGAATCCTAACCCATACTGATGTTTTACTCTTGTTTTTTTTAAGCTACAATAAGCTTTGTATTTATTATCAGGCTGGTTTTTCAAGCTACAAGTATAGAATTTGACCTGGTATTCATGACCAGGGTTTCTGTAATTCCAAGTCAGAGTTATGAAAGAAAATTATGAGACAATGGTTGATAATATTGAAAAAAAAATCCTTATTTACAGGAGATTTTTTTCAAGTGACTTACTATGATGTCTATTCATGGGAAGAAAGCATTTGAAAAGACAAGTATATAAAGAAGTTATCCTACAGTGAAGAGAACAAAGCCCATTAATGACAATGATGTGAACATTCAAGAAATTATTAAAAGGACCTTTCAGTTTGAGGGAAAATTAATTTACCCAGAATTTAGAGCAATTGTTGAAATAAGAAAATCAGAGAGGCAAGGCAGCAGACCTTATGGCCAAAGTTTTGCCTAAAGTAATAGCACTTATGAAGGACTCAGCATTCTGCTTTTTTCTTCTATATTTTGTCAAAAAAGCACTGGAGGCATATACATCAGTAGCTCTTAACACTGTTATTTCTTTTTTCCCTGCCAAAATTTAAAATAATTAATAGGTCTATAGACACTTATCTCTACATATTTTTATCTCTACATATTTTAAAACTCTTTATTCCTGAATTTTAGAGGAAAACAGTTTTATTTCATAAAATTCCATGTTTTGTTTTTAAAAATATTTAAATACATAAAGCCTTACAAAAAAGAAGCAGGTGTTTGTCAGAGACATTTGCCTTGGGGCAGAGAGATGGCTTCCCTGGCTCCCTCCACAATAAGTAAATGTCTTTGTTCAGGAAAGTATATCTTCAAAATTCGAATTCCATTGACTCTTCAACAGACCAACAAAGAATAATACTGGAGGGAATTCCCTGATAGTCCAGTGGCTAGGGCTCCATGCTTCCACGGCAGGGAACATGAGTTTGATCCCTGGATCCTGCAAGCCACGTGCCGCTGCCAAATGATAATAATAAATTAATAATAATAATAGTAATGGAAACCAGGTATGATAAAAAGAGATATGAGACATGTCCCTTGATCTCAAATTTCATATAGTCTCCCCTGCTTAGGGAGAAAATTTCTATTTTCTCTGCTTGTCAATATGTAAATTGAAACCTTGGACTCCACTACTCCAGGGAAGAAAGGACACAACCAAAGAAAAAAAGCAAAGAAAAAAATAGCTAATTCTTGAATTTCAGAGTGTGCAGATCAGACCCTACCAATTTAAATGATGATTTAAGAAATTTTCAGGGATCATTTCCATATAAGAGGAAAACTCTAGTGAATGAGTTGAGTTGGTGTGTGTTTAATGTTCTTTTTAGACCATTTAAACACTAAATAAATTCAGAAAAAGATGGTGCTATGGACTACAGTAGTCAGAGAAAGTTTCACATTGTGCAGTTTCACAGAAAGTTTCACATTTCTTCATAAAGGGCAGTTAATTTCAGATGAAAATAAATTGGCTATCTGATTCAGAACTAGTGTAAGCAAAGAGCATAGATGATACTTAAAATTCAGCAGTGGCTTAACACAACATTGTAAGTCAAGTATACTTCCTATACTTCAATTTAAAAACTAAAATTAGCAGTGATCATGTATGTTCCCCAAAAAGTCCTTCTGAGAGGCAATCTATCAGGATGACCACAAAGCTCATTAGATTCCCCTATTCATAGTGTCCTAAGTGCTGACTTCTTTCACAAATATTGCTATGTCATAGATGGAAAATAATTAATTACAGGGTATTAGCACCATTCTTTTATAAATTTACCTCTAGTCCTTTACACCATAAAATATACATGGGCTCTATCAAATATGTGTGTTCCCTGCTTCCAGCTGAAAAAAATCTGCCCTCTAGAACTCTGTTATCCTTCATACTTCTAAGCCTTTGCATTTCATGGAACCCTTACCTCTCAAAAATTAGTTCAACTATAATTTTATACCTGAAATATTTCTGATACATCTAATTCCTGAGACACTACCTCTCATTCACTGTAAATGGAATGTATAACCTAATTAAACATTATCATACAAGTATGATCATCTATTTCCTTATATTTCTATCTTACCAGATGATTATTCTTCAAGGATATAAACAGTATGTTGTTCACCTTTCAATTCTTAGCTCCAAGTCCAATGCTTGACATATGTGAAGTATCTAATTAAGGTTTCTGTCTTTTGGAAGAGAGGAGAAGGAATTAACTTCCACTGAGTACCTGTGCTGTGATGTGCTAAGTTACTTCAGTTGTATCTGACTCTTTGCAACCCCATGAACCATAGCCGCCAGGATCCTCTCTGTCCATGGGATTCTCCAGACAAGAACACTGGAGTGGGTGGCCGTTTCCTACTCCAGGGGATCTTCCTCATCCAGAGATGGAACCCAAGTCTCTTATGTCTCCTGCATTAGCAGGCAGGTTCTTTACCACTAGCGCCACCTGGAAGCCCACTGAGTACCTAAGTGACCTCAGTTAGGCAAATCAGAAGCTATGAAGGTAAAAATAAAAACAGAAAGCACAAAATTTGTTCCTCTAGCTGAGCAGTATTGGACTAAATTATGACTAAGCCATTTTGACCTTGAAGATTTCTTCTTAAGGCCTACCCCCCAGGACCCCTGGTTCCCCCAGGATGTCCTCAGTCACCATGAGCTTCTCACTTGGACTGGCCCTCCCTAGGCTCCATCCAACATCCCACTTGTTTTCCTATTTCCTCTTCCCCAAATCCACCATTCTTGTTTCTCTCTTAGCTTATCGCTCTCTGTTAGCAAACCTAAAACTTCAATGTGTGCAAACTTGTCATATATTCCAAATGTGTTCCCCTGAGATGCTTCATTCAGACTGCTTTTCCTATTACATTTAGGAAATGTTTATGTACAACCTCACTCTTGAAGACAAAATGTACATTAACATATTAATGGATCAGAGAAGTCTTACACTGAAAAACCTTATTGATTTTGTTTAATCCTGCATTTTCCAAAATTATTTGTTAATGAAATCTTTCTTATACCACCTCTTAATGTTCCACAGAACTCCTGTTCCACAGAACACATCCCAGGAAGCACCACGAACAGATTAATAGTTGTAAGTGACTTACTTGAATCGCAACAGATATTTTCTAAAGACTGTGTTTTAACTGAAAGGCCTGATTCTTTGGTAGAAATTTCAGGTGCTTACTTGTGGTAGAATTTTTGGGTAAAAAGTCTCTGTGGAGCACTTAATGTTATGTCATGATGGGGAAACTTGTTGTGTGTTTATTATGTGCCAAACAATATACTATATATTTTCAAGTATCTTTTTCTAGTTACTTCAAAAAATAATCCTATGAGATAATTATATGTTTACCTATTTTAAAAATGAGGAAACTGAGCTCATAGGTTAAGTATCTTGCCCAAGATCACATAGTTCATAAGTGGTGAAATGAGTCAAGTTCTTATGGTATTAAATCTCACATTTTATCAGTATCTCCACATGAACTTGAGTTTCTAGGTCAGTATTTTTCAAAAATTGGTCCTAAGGTGTTTATTGAAAATTCAGGTTTCTGGGACCTATCCAGATGTACTAAATCAGTTTTGTGGAAGGCCCAGGGCCAGGTGATTTTAACAAGCTCCTCAGTTGATTGTTATACACCCTAAAGTGTGAAAACCACAGTTCTAGGTATATATTATTTTTACCATATTGCACTGCCACCATCCAACTAATTAATCAATCGACACATTATAATGTTGGTCTTGACTCACACTGCTGTCCTCTCAAGGCCAGCCCAATCAAGTCTTCGTCCTACATTGTCTTTGACTATTACCATACAGTTTCACTTGAGTAAGACAACTCATATCCTGAAGATAAAAGAGACAAGTGAGTCTTGCTTTGAATGCATTGCTTTTGTTGATGTTAGAAGCAAAACTCACCACTGCTACTGGCTGTCTCAGTGAAATAACCTGTCTCAATTGGCAAAATTTTCAAAGCAAAAGATACCTAGTGAAAGGCAATGCTTGAAAAAAAACAAAGAAACTCAAGGTTTTTGGCTTTCTTCTGCTAACAGTGATTTGTAAAAGGTTTGCTTCTCTTTTATTGCTGATGCTTTCTTATATACTACTATTTTCCTCTTTTACTAATTACCTAGACAAACCAGCTCTCCTTTCTGTTATTTATCTGCTATTTAGTACAAACAGGTTAAGTAACTGTCATTTTTCTCTTCACTGGATCATGTGAAGTATTTTCACCTTTACAGTGAGGTGCTCTGGCCAAGAAATAAGAAAAACTATTTGTGTAGAAAGAGGAGGAGGGAGAGAGAAAGGAGGAAAGAGAATAGGTCCCTGTTCCCTCTTGTCTTTTTGCTCCTAAGTTAGAAGCCATCTCTCTACATTACCTCTTGTCTTCTCAGTTCATTACTGTTGTTATAGAAGTCACATGATGTAATGTAAAACAGAGTAATGTTTCATTGCTCTGAACTTTCATTCAGGAGAGAGAGTTGGTGAAGATAAAATGAAGAAAAAGTAGTAACCCAGATGAAGAACTGGTATGAGAATAGGCATCTAGTTGGCATGCAGACACAGACTGATGGCTATCTGCTCTGATACTTATTCTCACCTTTTTCCTTATTAATAAAACTCAGCACTTTACTGCCAGAATAAAGAATACAGTCCTAGCCTTCCTTGCAGCCAGGTGTGGCCATACATTTACGCAATGACTTTTAAAATATAACCGGATGAGCTGTGTGACAGTTTCTGGGAATCTCCTTTGCCCTCAATCTTCTGTATCCCCTGAAATGCAGATGTGATGATTAGACCTCAGTTCAGTTCAGTTCAGTCGCTCAGTCGTGTCCGACTCTTTGCGACCCCATGAACTGCAGCACGCCAGGCCTCCCTGTTCATCACCATCTCTTGGAATTCACTCACTCAGACACATGTCCATCAAGTCTGTGATGCCATCCAGCCATCTCATCCCTGGTCGTCCCCTTCTCCTCCTGCCCCCAATCCCTCCCAGCATCAGAGTCTTTTCCAGTGAGTCAACTCTTCGCATGAGGTGGCCAAAGTACTGGAGTTTCAGTTTCAGCATCATTCCTTCCAAAGAAATCCCCGGACTGATCTCCTTCAGAATGGACTGGTTGGATCTCCTTGTAGTCCTAGAACTGCTATTTTGGACATGAAGTAAACTCAGAACGGCATACCAGCAAGAACAAAGGAATTGGGGTCTCTGAGGGCTACAGGGCTCCCACATCAGCCCTAGACTCATGAGCTCCACAATCATTTNGATCTCCTTGTAGTCCTAGAACTGCTATTTTGGACATGAAGTAAACTCAGAACGGCATACCAGCAAGAACAAAGGAATTGGGGTCTCTGAGGGCTACAGGGCTCCCACATCAGCCCTAGACTCATGAGCTCCACAATCATTTCACTTGAAAGAGAAATTTTTAATCTTGTTTAAGACCCTATAATTGGACTTGCCATCACACGCAGCCTAACCTCTGCTAATTTACACAGTCTCTGTTCCCCCAGGGACTTCATACAGTATGACTCTGGTCCTGAACTTGTTTTCATGTAAGTAAATAAAAGAGATGCCAACAGAGTATTGTAAAGTAAAATTTAAAAATATATATTATGTAAAAAATTTTAAATCCTATTCATAGTTATCTTTCAGAATTTTCCACCGTTTATTGTGATCCACACAGTCAAAGGGTTTGGTGTAGTCAATAAAGCAGAAATAGATGTTTTTCTGGAACTCTCTTGCTTTCTCCATGATCCAGCGAATGTTGGCAATTTGATCTCTGGTTCCTCTGCCTTTTCTAAAACCAGCTTGAGCATCTGGAAGTTCAC
>SJYV01018739.1:2105465-2151957 GCA_006410875.1 Neotragus pygmaeus | reverse complement strand
CCAAGGAACATCAGCCTCTTTTCTTCTCTCCTTATTTTCTTATCTACAACATTCTTATCTGTCTCTCTCTCTCTAAATCAATTGCAATTGCTGACACCGTTCCTCCTGCAGGTTTCCCTGGATCCTGCGGGGGCTGGACCCTGGCACTTCTCTGTATATAGTTTCTAGCAGTCTGTTAATGAAAGAAAGGAATGTTTCAAAACTCAGAGAATAGCACCAGGCCCCTCACCTACAGTATATATTTTGAGATAATCTTGGAACCAGGTGAGTCATCCTGGGCCATAAAATAATTGACTTGAATCTTGAAGAGAAAGCAGATTACCATACAAATAGTTTCCTTAACATAGATTACATCATGAGAAACCCTGAGCTGGAAGAAATACAAGCTGGAATCAAGATTACTGGGAGAAAAATCAATAACCTCAGATAGGCAGGTGACACCACCCTTATGGCAGAAAGTGAAGAGGAACTAAAAACCTTCTTGATGAAAGTGAAAGAGAGTGAAAAGTTGGCTTAAAGCTCAACATTCAGAAAACGAAGATCATGGCATCTGATCCCACCACTTCATGGGAAATAGATGGGGAAACAGTGGAAACTNAAATAAGTTTTCTGGTTAAGCAGCCTTTTTCAAAAGAGGGCCATAAAATGTTCACAGGCCTCCAAGGCCAGAAGATACTGTACACAACATTATTTGTGGAAAAGGTATGCAGAAAAAATCATGGTTTCGATAAGGGCAAAACTACTGGAATGTTGGGCTGACTCTGTATGACCTTGCATCTTTCATTTCCCTCTATGCACAAAAAGGTATATAAGTACCATTTAAAAATAAAGCCATGGATCTCGCTCATCAAAGCAGCTTGATCTCCTCATGTCAATCATTTTCTTCCTCTTACTCTCTCTTTCAGGCTAGTTCCCATCTGGAGTACAGAGATCCGCCGTGTCTACTAATTTGCCTGGGTTTCTAAGACCTGAACGGGAAAGCGCCCTGCGCCTTCACTCCCTCGGGAGACCGGGAAGGCACCTGCGACCTCACGTAGACGGTGCAGGTCTCTTGTCTTGGGACTTTATTGATTTTCTGTATAAACCAAGGAACATCAGCCTCTTTTCTTCTCTCCTTATTTTCTTATCTACAACATTCTTATCTGTCTCTCTCTCTCTAAATCAATCGCAATCGCCGACGCCGTTCCTCCTTCGGGTTTCCCTGGATCCTGCGGGGGCTGGACCCCGGCGAAGCCCCAGAGGATCCTGTCTGCAGTCCCTTGAAAACTTTTTCATTCCCACCAAGGTTTGGGTGAGTGGTTGAGAAAGGACCCAGAGAAAAGTTTTGAGCTTTCAAGTTAAAGTGACCTGAGTTTGAATCCTGGGTCTGCCAAGGGCACCAAAGAGCCCTTACCCTCTCCGGCCCTCCATCTTCTCATCTGTAGGGTCGGGAGGAGGCCACCCACCTGGCGGGGCGTGGGAAGGCTCATGAGTCCCAGCGGGAAGTGACCACCATGTACAAGGTGTGGGAATACGGTGGTGAGATGAAGCTCTGCACCAAGTCTAACATGGGCGACAGACAGAAAAAAAAAAGAAGCAAATAAACACAGAACAACAAAAAATTGTAACAAGTGCCCTCTGGGACATAATACGCACTGTTAGTGTCTAGGAGGTGGGAAACAGCTTTTGCAGAGGTGGTTAGGAAAGGTCTGTTTCATGAGGGGAGATTTAGAGTGAGACCTGGAGGTGAGAAGTAGCCAGTCATGAGATAGTGGGTGGGGGAGAAAGGAGACAGTGTGTGCAAATGCTCTGGGGCCGGGAAGGTGCGCTTGCTGTAGGGATGGCTGAAAAGCAGTGAGTGAGGAAGACGGGGATGAAGCAGGAAAAGAAGGCAGGGAACAGCCATGCGGTCCCTTGTTGACTTTCAGATCTTATCCTAACTAGGGCAGGAACTGTTAAAGGGTTTTCAGCAGGGGGAGTGCCATGACTGGATCAGTTCAGTTCAGTTCAGTCACTCAGTCGTGTCCGTGGACACGTGAATCGCAGCACGCCAGACTTCCCTGTTCATCACCAACTCTCGGAGTTCACTCAGACTCACGTCCATCGAGTCTGTGATGCCATCCAGCCATCTCATTCTCGGTCATCCCCTTCTCCTGCCCCCAATCCCTCCCAGCATCAGAGTCTTTTCCAATGAGTCAACTCTTCTCATGAGGTGGCCAAAGTATTGGAGTTTCAGCTTTAGCATCATTCCTTCCAAAGAAATCTCAGGGTTGATCTCCTTCAGAATGGACTGGTTGGATCTCCTTGCAGTCCAAGGAACTCTCAGGAGTCTTCCCCAACACCACAGTATATGACTGGATATATACTTTAAAAAAATGTGTATTTATTTATTTCTTTGGCTGTGCCAAATCTTAGTTGCAACACACAGGATCTTCAGTTGTGACATGTGAACTTTTAGTTGTGGCATGTGGAATCTAGTTCCCTGACGAGGGATTGAACCCTGGCTCCGTGCACTGGGAGCTTGGAGTCTTAGCCACTGGATATATGTTTTTGTTGCTTTGCATGGGCTTTTGCTTGTTGTGGTGCACAGGCTTTCTGTAGTTGCAGGCTTCTCATTGCGGTGACTTCGCTTGTTGCAGAGCACAGGCTCTGGGGCACTCGGGCTTCAGTAGTTGCCTCAGGCGGACTAGGTGTGGCACACGGGCTTAGTTCCTTCCAGGCGTGTGGAATCTTCCTGGACCAGGAATCCACCCTGCATCCCTTGCATTGGCAGGTGGGTTCTTATCCACTGGACTGCTAGAAAAGCCCTGGATATGTTTTTTTTAATGGCCCTTCTGGCTGCTGAATGTTGCATGNTGCATGTGTGCTTGTGTGTGTAACTTAAATGAATTACTTTGCTGCACACCTGAAACTAACACAACATTGTAAATCAAGTATATTTCAACAAAAATTTTTTTAAAACCTTGGGTCAGAAGATCAGTTCCTCGTTATCAGTAAGTGCGCAAGTATGATCTGAAGTACTAAAATGTGAAAGTGTTAAAAATAAAGTAAATTTTGCAAAAGGTGACCTCTTACTCTGAAAAGAAATCAAATACTTTGAAATCAATTTTTTTTTTAAATGTGTGTTTATATCTGTTTGGGGAAAGCCTGTTAAGCAGCAAAGGCTAATCAATATGTACGTATGTATGTATGTCAAATTTTTAAAGTGTCAATTGCTAAAAAATCAGAAGCATAAATACAGTTGATTCTTATTCAGATTCTGTATTTATAAACTGGCATATTTACAAATTTATTCATAACCTCAAAACCAATACTTGTGGGGTTCTGTGGTCATTTATAGACAGGCAGAGAGAGGCAAAAAACCTGAGTTGCCTAATGCACGTTCCCAACTGAGGTCAAACAAGGCAACGCTCTGCTTTCCTGCCACAGCTCACATAGTAAACAAGTCTATACAGCTGCTGCTGCTGCTGCAAAGTCACTTCAGTCGTGTCCGTCTCTGTGCGACCCAATAGACGGCAGCTCACCAGGCTCCTCCGTCCCTGACATTCTCCAGGCAAGAACACTGGAGTGGGCTGCCATTTCCTTCTCTAGTGCATAAAAGTGAAAAGTGAAAGTGAAGTCGCTCAGTCATGTCCGACTCTTCGAGACCCCATGGAATGCAGCCCACCAGGCTCCTCTGCCCATGGGATTTTCCAGGCAAGAGTACCGGAGTGGGGTGCCATCGCCTTCTCCACACCATCTATTTACGGTCTTCTCACGTTATTTTCACATCTTTGTGTTTCTGTTAGTGATTCTGCTGTTTAAAATGGTCCCCAAGCTTGGTGATAAGATGCTGGGTAGTGTCCTAAGTTCATGAAGGCGGGGATGTGCTTTACGGAAAAAATATGTGCGTTGGATAAACCTCATTCAGGCATGAGTTTTAGTGCTGTGGGCTGTGAGTTCACTGTCAATGAATCAACAATATATATTAAATAAGGTCTTTTAAAACAGAAACACACATAAAGTAAGGTTGTACACTGGTCAGATGATGAAGATATTATGACCAGAAGCTTGCAGGAACCTGACCCCACATTTCCCTGGGAGCAGTGACTCAGAGTCACTGACTCAGTGCTCCCAGTGGCTTTGCAGAATGGAACGACCACAAACGAAAATCGATCGTGTGCACAGTCACTCTCTGCCCCATTTATCCCTAAGACAAGAGAGCCTCGGATGGCTGTGCTTCCACCTCTACAAAGTCCAGGCGTGTCCCCTTCACTACAGAGTGTCGGAACGAAGGAAAGAGGCCTGAACAGACAGGACTCACCGCTAGAAGCACCTCGGCGAATTTCGCCTGGGAGGGGGCTGGGGCTGCAGGGCACCGCCTCAGTGGCAGCTTTGCACATATCCTGTAAAGAAAACAGGTGCCTGGGGTTACCATGGGGACGGGACGTTGAGGTGGAGGAAAAGGGGACCCAGATATCTGAGCAAAACTGGGGGAGATCAGAGCCTGGGCTGTTAGAGAGGAGATTTCAAAACACTTCACTCCTACTTGCAAGTTTTAAGTCGCTTCAGTCATGTCCGACTCTTTGTGACCCTATGGACTGTAGCCCACAGGCTCCTCATTTCACTGGAATTCTCTAGGCAAGAATACTGGAGTGAGTTGCCACGCCCTTCTCCAGGGGATCCTCCTGACCCAGGGACTGAATCCATGTTTCTTTCGTCTCCTGCATTGGCAGACAGGTTCTCTATCACTAGCGCCACCTGGGAAGACCAGCTTATAACAAAGCACCAGACAAACCCAAACAGGGACACGCTACAGAACAGCTGAGCAGTACTCTCCAAAACTGTCAAGGTCAATCTAAAACTCGGGAAGAGCAGGAAACTGGTCCACATCAAGAGAGTCTAAGGAGATACATGGAGTAAATGCCATGTGGTATCCCAGAGGAGAAAAAGGACATTAGTGGAAAAACGGAAGAAACCCAGAGTCTGTAGCTTAGTGAATAACAGCATGTGCATAAGCTGTCGCTCAGTCGTGTCTGACTCTCTGCGATCCCATGGACTGTAGCCCGCCAGGCTCCTCTGTCCTTGGGATTCTCTAGGCAAGAATACTGGAGTGGGTTGCCATTCCCTTCTCCAGGGGATCTTCCTGACCCAGGGATTGAACTCATGTCTCCTGCACTGGCAGGTGGATTCTTTACCAACTGTACCACCTGGGAAGCCCAATAATAGCATAGCCATGTTTCTTTCTTAGTTTTGACAAATGTGTCATGCCTATGTAACATGTCAACGTTAGGGGAAGCTGGGTGAAGGAAACACAGAAACTTTGTGTACTACTGTTGCAACATTTCTACAAGTCCAAAATCAGTCTCAAATTTAAAAGTTTAAAGAAAAGAACACATTTTACTCTGTGACCTCTGGGATAACTCAGACAGCATCCCTGGCTTGAGAAAGCCCTCGCTGCAGGGTCCTGTCCAGGATGATGGGCAGATGAAAGCCTGGCCCTGGAATGCAGAAAGCCTCCAAAATTAATGAGAAAAATCCCAGTGACCACCACGTGGTAAGTGGAGTGCTTGAAAGCGCAGCCTCTGCAGTAAGCCTCCCTTACGGGAGGACGGAGTCAGTAAGCTGGTAACGTGTATAAAGGATGAAGACAGGGACTGGCAGGCCATGGCAAGAGCCCGTGAGTGCTAATGATCACAGCTAAAGCAGCTCTTCACTCCAGGCCTGGCACTTGGTGCCATATACACTACCTGGTGGACGGCCACAGAGGCCTCATTCAAAAAGGGTGAGTGCAAGGCCTGTTGCAGTGACTGGGGGAGGTGAATCACTAGTCCAAGGTCACTGTCAACAGAAAGCCCAAGAACGGAACCACCATGCTGTTGGCCAAGTCACCAACTGTGTCCCACCTCGGAAGCTCCTATTTTGGGGACAGAAGAGTCACAGTAAGAACAACTATGATGAGGGAAAGAAAAACTAACAGTAATAATGATAATAATACTTTCAGAGAGCCCTTAACGAGGCCCTGCTGTGTACACTGTGCTAGGGCTTTATGTAGCTTAATACTTACAATCCCCCTGCGAAACAGGTTCGCCTATGTGTATTCTACAAGCAGAGAAAGTAAGGTTCAGAGAAGTTAGGCAACGTGCCCCATGTCAAACAGCAAGCAGTGGAACCAACCTTGGAATCCAGGTAGGCCTACGTTTGCTTCCAAGCCTCCGACTGGTTCTACCACCAGCCCTCCATCCCACCCTAACCCCAGAAACAGAGGTGTTGAGCAGAGCGCCCACCTGGCGGTGCACCACCTTGGCATGCTTGAGGATGGCAATGATGTCGCCCACCACGGTCACGCCCAGCTCGTTCATGATCTCCTTGTTGAGGTCCAGCAGCATGCTCTTCTGGATTCTGCAGGGAAGGGTGACAAGTGAGTTGGGGTGGGTGGGCCGGCCTGTTCCCTAACTCCCCTCCTTTCCTCAAGGTCAGCCCTGTCCCCTCAGCAGCCTTACCTATTATCCACAAACATCACAGCGTAATTGACAGCAGGTCCTGGAGGAATGCCGGCTTCCTTAAAGAACTGGATCCACTCGGAAGTGGCTGGGAGCGTGGAGGTATAGACAGGGCTTATTACTCACATGATTCTCCTTAGAGAACAGCAGCAGCAAAATCACAACAGCAGAAACTCCCACAAATCAAATGCTCATCAAATGCCAGGCCCTGGGCACTCCACACAGACGATGGAACTCAGCCAGCCTGCCAGCTCTGTGAATTCAGCAGCACTGACACCTCTACTTGGCCGATGAGGAAACTGAGGCAGGGAGAGGCTGGACGCCTGGCCGCAGGCCACACTGCTAACAAGAGGCAGGCTCCCCAAGCCCCTGTGCCCTGGACTGCCCTTCTCCTCACAACTTTGCTCTGCCCGGAGCATGATGACCCCCAGCAACCACTGTCCCCCAGGCGTGGCCACTGACTGGGGGCGGGGGGAAGTCAGGACTCTGGGTTCTCCACCCAGGTCTCCATCAGCAGGTGCAGGCCCAGAGGGTGACAGGATCCACAGGTGGGTGGAAAGAAGGTTTGCACAGCTGGCCTCTGGGTGTCAGCAAGCATCTCCACTACAACACACACAGGAGCAGCCCAGCCTCAGAAAGGAGGTCATGAGCACAGGCTTTGGAGGGTGGGTTGGAATCCTGGCTTTGCCATCTTCCAGAAAAAGGACTCTGGGGAAGGTAGCACTTGCTGCTCGGTCTCCTCTGGGGTCACACATTCCACAAGCATGTACTGAGCAGCTGGCACACACCGAGTCCCGCCCTAGGCACCGGGGATAGATACTGCAGGGCCCAGAGTCCCTTCCCTCAGGGAGCAGACACTCTAGTCGTAAGAGCACTGACGTCCTGGGTCATCATGCAGACTAAAGAGAAAGGACACAGAAAGGGCTCGAAATGGCACAAGGCCCAGAGGATGTCCTCCCCCACGGCAGCCGTGATGGTGACGGTGACGGTGATGACACCCCCACTACGAGTGGTGCCTAGACCAGGCAGACTCCATCCACGCAACTTCACTGTTTCCAAAGTCCTTTCTTGGCCTCTTGGGTGTGACCTTCAAAATGACCCTGACCACTCAGGGCAGATATCAGAGAAGGCTGGTTCCAAGTAGAATTTTTTTTCTCACATTTTAGTATCTCGGAAACTAGGATTTACCTCACAATTAATGGTGTGCCACAATTTAACTAGCAACATTTTTTTTTAAGTCTTTCTCATGGTATATAATGGTACATCCCAAACTCCACGCTATTTTTTTAAAAAGGAGAAATTTGGTGTTACTATGCCCATTTTGCTGATAAGACAACTGAGGCTCAGAGCAGGGCGAGTGACACAGTCTTGATGAAACGCTGCGTGGAGGGCAGCGGGGGTCTCAGGTGCCCACCCAGCACAGGCCAGTCTCCCCAGGCCTGCAGCAAGTGAGGTGCTCACAGCCTCAGGACTTCTACCAGCCCCGAGGAAAGGATGGACTTTTTTCTTCTTTGCACAAGCACTTTCCATCTGTCAAGACATGGGGGGAGGCCTGGGTTCCTTTAGCCAAAAGCAGGCAGCTTTGTCTAAATATCAAAACCTACCACGTAATAGTTCCATTTATGTGAAATGTCCAGAAGTGGTAAATCTATGGCGATCTACAGGGACAGAAAATAGAATAGCAGCTGCCAGGGACTGGGGTGGGAAAGCAGGGGACGGGGGGAGTGACTGCTAATGGGTATTTGGGAACTGGGGGAAGTAAGGAAAATATTTTGAAATTGATTGTGGGGATGGACGCACAAGTCTACAAACACAGATTTTAAAAACCACTGGCCTTCCCTGGTGGTCCCGTGGTTAAGAATCTGCCTGTGAATGCAGAGGACACCTATTCGATCCCTGGGCTGGGAAGATTCCACAGGCCATGGGGCACCTAAGCCCGTGGACCACAACTACTGAGCCTGTGCTCCAGAGCCTGAAAACCACAGCTGCTGAACATGCGTGCCCTGGAGCCCGTTCTCCGCAACAAGGGGGTAGCCCCCACTCGCAGCAACGGGAGAAAACCCACAAGACCCAGCACAACCAAAGAGAAAAAAACAAACCCAGAGAGTTGTATGGAATGTGGACTGTGTCTCAACTAAGCTGTTACCAGGGGAAAAGGAGATACCACACGGTTGGAGGCAGCCAGTTGCCTGAAGCAAAGTCCAGGAGCTGCAAGAGACCCCGTGTCTGGCCCCATCATCATTTTGTGTTCTATGAAGCAGGAAAACCTGCTGCCAGTTAAATGGCCATAAGCACCAGCTGTAAGATGCACCCCCATTTCAGAAATAATAATACAGGCCACAATGCATGTCTGGGACTCAAACAGGTGGCTTGCTGTTCACACCAGAAGACAGGCACTAGAATATTCCTGGCAGCTAGTCTCACAATCCTGAAACAGTATCCACTGACAATAGCACTGACAAAGAATCGACGATCGATCGCTCACCCAGTCAATACGATGGAGCAGCGTAAAGCAAGAACTACGGGGAATTCCTCACTGCAGGGGATGCAAGACAGACCCCTGGTCAGGGAGCTAGGTTCCCACATGCCTTCTGGCCAAAAAAAGAAAACATTAAAACAGAAGCAATATTGTAACAGATTTTTTTTTTTTTTAAAGGAAAGAACTACAGCTACACACAGCACCAGAGATGACTCTCCGGTCCGGCATTGTGCTGAGCAACAGTGGCCAGATACAAAAGAACACAGGGCATGGCAGGACTTCCTTCACGTAAATTCAAAAGCAAGGCTGTAGGAATGTTTTCATTAGTGGTACAATCATAAAGTAAGGTAAGGAGAGAAGATCACAAAGAGAAGATAGTGGTAGATTCCATCTGAAGGAGGGAGGTGGAGTGATGGGGTGGAGCCTCGAGGTGGGCAGGCAATATTCTAGTTCTTCACCTGGATGGTTAGATGGGTGGAGGCTTTTTTTAAAACCTTTCTTATTGAACTATAAAGTATACTCACAAAAGTGCACACGAGTCGATAGATTTTCATAAACCAACACACCCGTATATCCAGCACCCAGATCAAGAAGCAAAACATTTCCAACACTCTAGAAGCATGCCCCCAGCCTCCCATTCCCTAGGGAGCCACTTCTCCCTGCCTCCCAAGGGCAATAAACACCTTCTAGCAGCACAGAGTGATTGTGCCTGTTTCTGCGTTTTATTATTTTGACCATGTTGTGCAGCATGTGGGAATCTTAGTTCCCTGACCAGGGATCAAACCCATGCTCTCTGTATTGAAAGTGCAGTCTTACCCACTGGACCACCAGGGAAGCCACTCCTGTGCTTTTTGTCAATGGAATCAAAAAGGATGTACTCAGATGTTTGCTTTCTAATTGCTCTCATGATCACACAAATATGTTTTACGTACTTCTCTGTATGTTCAAATGTCCAAAAATTTAAAAGTGACTAGCTAATAATCTCTGTGTTTTGGCAATCCCCAAGCACAAAGTTTAAAGAGAATGTTGATAAAGCTCATGAGAATAGTAACAGCTAACATTTGTTGAGAACTAGGCTCAAGGCTTTACATGCAATCACGTCCTTAATACTTAAACAACGTCCCAGGACGTTACGATCTCCATTTTACAGGTGAGAAAATCAAGGCTCTAAGAGGTCATGTGGGTGACCTGCTGGACTCCAGAACCTGAGTTCTTTATGGCCATAGTACATTGTCAGGAGGCCAGGATAGCAGAAAGGAGGCGGTTAGCCCTGAGCAGGCCTGGCCCTGCCTCCAGGTTTCTCAGAGCACAGCTGTTCCTGCCAGTGACTGGCCCTCCCTCCTCCACNCTGGATGGCATCACTGACTCAATGGACATGAGTTTGGGTGAACTCCAGGAGTTGGTGATGGACAGGGAGGACTGGCATGCTGCAGTTCATAGGGTCGCAAAGAGTCAGACACGACTGAGTGAACTGAACTGAACAGTTATCTTAACATAATATTCAACTCGCAGCTACAGAGCTATGTGATCCCATGATTTTTTGACAGAGTTAACCTTGAGGGCCCTGAGGTGGTGTGCATGCATGCTCAGTCATTTCAGTCGTGTCCAACTCTTTGGAACACTGTGGACCAAGCCCACCAGGCTCCTCTGTCCGTGGGAATTCCCCAGGCAAGAACACTGGAGTAGGTTGCCATGCCCTCCTCCAGGGGACCTTCCTGACCTAGGGATTAAACTCACATCTCTTTGCATCTCCTGCATTGGCAGGCAGGTTCTTTACCACTAGCACCACCTGGGAAGCCCCCAAGACGGTATGCGAGATTGCAAAAGAGGCTGGGTAGACCCCTATGAGAGTTAGACAATGTTTTCTTGTGTAAAGTACAATGTCTAGGTTGACTCAGTTTTAAGTTAAAACTAGATCATTGCTATTCTTACAGTTTCTGTATCTTGACTCTTTCTTCCATTTTAAATATTATTTTCATGACCGTGACACCTGATCACCACCAAAAATCTGGAAAACACCAATGTTGTTCCTTTGTTTCCCCTAGCTCTTTGTTTCTCCAGAAGCACCCAGCAAGGCAAGGGAAATGGCAAAATCTAGAGGAAGTTCTGGGGAAACCAAGGGAAAAGAAGGGGTGAGGTCTCCAGAATCTTTTATGCACCTGAATTGTCATAAACTGGGTAGTGGTTTGAAGAGGAGCATTTTACATGTCTGCTTTTTCAGAGCAAGTCTCACAGTGACACCTTCCTCTGTTGTTGTTTTTCCTAAACTTTTCCAGCTTTTTCTTCTTATGTAAATATGTAAGTCCCGCACCCCATTTCATGCTTTATTATTCTCAAATAGCAAATGCATTAGGCCCTTTGATTCATCTGTGGAGAATGCATTTTGAAGCAAAGCTTAATACCCTAAAATGGTTAGTTCATGGGGTTTTAATTTTAGGAATATCAGAAAAGCATTAATTCATAGTCTTCAATTGGCACAAAAACTCAACCGATCTCCTCATGGAAAATCCACCCCCTCTCCTGTCGTTTGCTCAGAAATGTTCAAGAGACTTAATGCAAATCAAAGCCCTCATAAAACTTGTCTGCTACCTACCTGCTGTCTTCCTGGAGAGGCTGCCTGGACTTCAGTCTTAAAGAAATCTTTCTCCATAGGGGACGCAAGTCCTTGACATATCATATGGTCAACCAAAAGAAAACTCATACTACCTCGAGGTCTATCAAAGTGTTTTTATGAGAGACCCAGTTTCCGTCTCATAACCTGAATAGCCTGATCTTATTTTTACTTTCTGCACTGACCAGACCTTCCTGATCAGTGGCCCATCTGTGAAAATAGTTTTGTTAGGTTCATATCACGAGAATCTTAACATAGAGGAACCTGGCATGCTGCAGTCTATAGGGTCGCCAAGAGTTGGACATGACTGTGACTGAACAACAACAACATAAAAACTGCATCACGCTAATGGCAATTTTGTGACTATTATTAATCAATAGGTTGTTGTGTCTCTATCTGCATACATATAACTTTCGAGCAAATCATTCTCCATGAAAATAAGTAGTTTCATAGTAAAAGAATAATTGGAATATAATTTCTGCAAAACAAAACCAAATGAACAAACAAAAACCCAGAAAGAATGCTACTGCTGTTTCCGAATTTTCTTAACATAAAACAAAACTAAATTTTACCTGCAAAAATCCTCCTAAGACTGAGTTCCTTGGTGATCTAATGATTGGGATTCAGCACTTTCACTGCCATGGTCGAAGTTCAATCCCTTGTCAGGGAATCGAGATCCTGCATACTAAGTGGTGGGGCTGAAAAAAAAAATCGTCCAGAAAAACAAATATGGGTGAAGGGTGGGGATGAGTAAAGCATTTTTATGTGACATATTGTGCATTTTTCACGTTTTTTAAAAAACAGTCTCTAAAATTTTAGAACTGCAAAGAAAAATAAAGATGCTTATTAAAAAAAAAAAAAACAGCCTCCATTAGTTTATCACTCAATATAATGTGCCACCTAGCTATCAACTCTAGAACAGGATTCCTTACATGCTTCTTGGTCAGAGTTAAATTGCGCTCAGCCTGAACTCACCCTGAGGTTGGTCTATTTAGGAGCAACATTAGTTCCTTGTCTTTGGTGTTTTGTGCTCTGAACTTGGGTCCCATTTCTAGTAGCTAGCTTTCTATCTTGACCAGACTTTAACCTTGTAGCCTTGAACTGGGTCCTAGCTTCCTCCCCTTAACTGTTTTCTGACTTTGACACCTGCCTGGTTCTCCCCAGTTGTCTGTGGCTCTGGAGGCTTGTCCCTGAATGCCAGTTTGGAAATAGGGCCCAGCCACCGTGCCCCATGCTTCTTTTTCTGAACCTCCACATAATTCTAAGTCTGGGATTCTCTGTTGATCTTTGAGAACACCAAGCTCTTGCCACATCACTTAAGGTTGTTCTCTAACCAGACTACCATATATTTATGTCTCCATTCTTGCTGGATATTGTCATCCATCCACCTAGCCTTCCTCTAAGGAATGTGCACACCCAAGAGGTGTGTAGATTTCCCAGTGCCTCTCTGCCCTACTTTGCCTGACTCTACGCTACCCACCAACCTCAAGTCCTAACACTGATTCTCTAAGATTATGCTTTTCCCATGTCTATCAGCTTGTTAATTTTAGGTTTTTAGTCCTAGGAAGGAAAAAATTAAAATCCACTATCTTTAGCTAACTTCAGGATTCAAGCAGCTGGTACAAAAACCAATCAACAGACAACAACAACAGATATTCAACATTTGTTTTAAAATCTCAGAATCCCAGAGTCAAGGAGAGATCGTATATGTGATCTTGTAGATTCCTGCTCACCACAGACATCCTTGATAGCTGATTCTGAAATCTTTCCAGACAACCTGTCCCATGGTTAGCTATTTCCTCTTTATATTGAATCTGTAGCACTAAACATTTTATTAATTAATGGAAGATGGAAACAAAGAGCATACAAAAATTCCTCATTTTCCATTCGTTCCATTAACATGGTAGCAGCCACTGCCTTACAGTTGCCCAGGAGTCAGAGTGACAGAGGAGCAAGTTGGAGGGACTTGTCAACTTCAGGAAAAAGCTGAGATTTGAGAATGGGGCAGGCTAAATGGAGTGAGATGGGAGATTGGGAGAAGAAATCTTTTGAATCAGAATGAAGTAGGAATCTGTCTCTCATGTCCCTAGGGTCCCAGAAATGACACATATTTCTACATCAGAGGCCAGGAAATTCATAGGAAATTACGTAGAGCTACTGGCATTTTGCTGCTGTTGTTTCTTCAGTATCTCCACTGCAAATTAGCTTTTTTTTTTTTTTTCTCGTTTTCACAGGTGAAAGTAGTCATTTCTAAAATATGGATAAAAATTGGCAACTTTTGAAGTAAAAATTATCCAACCTTCAATTTCTTCAACTTCTCAGAAAAAGAACCATAAATCAGAAAAATTCTAATTAAATCCAGGCACTAGCCCCAGATTCTGTCTGATCTTGAAAAAGCTGTTTAACCTCTCTGAGCCCGAATTTCTCCATCTGTGAAAAATTAGAGTTAAAATAGTTCTTCCCACATCACAGAGCTGCTGTGAAGCTACAAAAGTAAAAGCCACCATTCATCAAACTCTGAATTTGGGCCAGATTTCGAGCTCTGCAATTTAGCTAGCTACATTACCTCTTTAATCCACACCACAGCCCTGTAAGAAAAGAACCCATTATTCCCATTTTCCAGATTATGAAACTAAGGCTTTCAAAAGTTCAGCAATTTTCCACTGGAACTGTAATCCACATGTATCTGACTCCAAAACCCTTTCTCTTAACTAGGTGCTAAACCATGGGAAAGGATCAGAGTTTTCATCTAAGCAAATGAAAGGAAATGGTAATATGAAATTTTGTCTCCATATAATATGCCTTGTTTCTATGAATTTGATAGTGAGTTTCTTGTTTTTGTTCACTGCAAAAGCAAAAATAGCAATATTATTAAAATACTTTCAAACAATACAGATGAAAAAATTCACACACACACACACACACACACACACACACAGATCTTGCCCAGTTGGCTAATCTCAGTCTCGCTCTACCTCCCATTATTTAAAAATTGGGGGTCCAGAATTTTTTATGCACTATACATATACATGTATAGAATGATTTTACATTAATAAGACTACGGTACACATATTATTCTGAGATTTGCCTTTTTTTCACCAATCAATGGGTCTCTTTCAATCTGTATAACAGTCCACACGTGGATGATATTTTTTAATTTTTATTCTATATTGGAGTATAGTTGATTAACAATGTTGTGTTAGTTTCAGGTATACAGCAAAGTGATTCACTTATACAGATACATGTATGTATTCTTTTTCAAACTATTTTCCCATTTAGGTTATACAGCAAATTGAGCAGAGGTCCTTGTGATGTACAGTAGGTCCTTGTTGGTTATCTATTTTAAATATAGCAGTGTGTACATGTCAGTCCCAAACTCAATCTATCCCTGCCACCTGGTGACATAAGTTGTTTCTCTGAGGTTTCTGTTCTGTAAGTAAGTTCATTTGGATAATTTTTGTTTGATTCCACATATATTATGATATTATATGATGATTGTCCTTCTCTGTCTGTCTGACTTCACTTACTGTGATAATCTCCAGGTCCATCCATGTTGCCACAAATGACATTATTTCATTTTTAATGTCTGAGTAATATTCCATTGTGTATATGTACCATATTTATTGTCCTAATGTTAATGAACTCTTAGTATATTTCTAATCTTCAGTTGTTACAAGAAATGTGATGATGAACATCTTTATACCTTTATCTTTGAGCACATGTACAAAATATTTCTACAGAATTGCTTATAGAAGTGGATTGCTGGGTCAGGGAGTCTGTGTACTTGGGTATTGATGGGTATTACATCAATTCACATTCTACCACAGTATATGTATGCTCTCTATATCCTTACTGAAACCAGACATAAGTAGGCTTTTATATGTTGTTTAATGGAGGAAAAATGATAACTTGTTCTCATTTGCATTTCTCTGAATGCTAGTGAGATTATGCATTTGTTTTGACTACCTGTGTTTCATCTACCAAGAATTATTTGCCTCTCCATACCTTTTAATTTTACATTGGAATATTTCTTTTTATTGTTGGATTTGAAGGAGAACTTTATATATTATAGATATTATGCCTTTGAATATTATATGCATTGCAGATATTTTTTTCCAGTTTATTGCTTGTCTTTTCACATTTATAAATCGGTAGAAAATGTTTTCATTTTTATGTAGTTGAACTTGTCACTTTTTCTTATTTATGCCTTGGTAGTTTTCTGTATTGCTTAGAAATATCTTCTCTGGTTAAAGATCATAAAGAAGTTTCTACTTTATTTTCTTCTAGGATTTTTACAGTGTTGTTATTTTGTTGGCATTGTTTTGCATTTTTTTACATTAAATTATTACTTTCCCTGAATTTTTTGTGAACAGTAAGGATATAATTACATTTTTTTCAAATGGTCATCAACTATCTCCACACATGAGTTGAATAGTTCATCCATTCCATTAATTTGAAATGTGGCTTTATCATAATTACATCTCCAAGTACACACTAATCTTATTCTGGACTTTGTATTCTGTCCCATTGACTGCTTGTTCCATCTCTGTATCAATACCCCTTGCATATTAGTGTTATCTGTAGTAGATATTCTTCATTTCCTCTTCCTAAATTTTCTCAGCCATTGTAAGTAATGGTGCCAAGGGATCCAGATATACCCTACCTACCCATCTACTCTTAGAACTGCTAAATTCATGGGGAAAATAGTTCTGCTTTTGATGAAAACATCATTAATACATAACATACTCAAAAAAAAAAAAAAACATTGAAGCTACCTAAAATAGCAAATTCAATCACTACATCTTCATTTTAAAGTCATTATTTCCTCTACTGAGTGATTTTGAGAACTCCAGCCCTCTGCATCTTTCCCTCTTTTCCCAGTTAATATGGTCAAGAAACAAATATTTCTCAAGTCTTATTCCCTTGAGCTGCACAGGTGCTGAGTTTGGTGCTCTGTGACAACCTAGAGGTGGGATGGGGTGGGAGAGAAGTTCAAGAGGGAAGGGATATACGTATACTTATGGCTGATTCACATTGTTGTACAGTAGAAACCAACACAACATTGTAAAGCAATTATCCTCTAATTAAAAATAAATTTTAAAAAATACCATAAAAGTCTTGACAAGGAAGGAAATTTATCAAAAATCCTGGTTTCCATGAGTAATAACACACTGACCATGCAATTCAGAGCATTTGTCTTAATTCGTATTTTTAAATAATGATGATTGTATAGTAGAGTTATTTAAACAATTAGAACCAGAATAGTTCAGAGATTTAAATTATGGACTTTAGAATCAGACATTTTAATTCAAATTATAGATCATGGTAAGTCACTTAACTTCTGAGGTAACTCAATTTCCTCATCTATAAAATTGATGAAAATGATGAAAATGCCTACCTTGTCTGGGTGTAAGGATTAGAAATAATGTATGTAAAGTACTTAAACATCACAGCACTTAGTAGTTACCCAATACCTACTAATGTGATTGTTATCATCGTTATTCTGTTGTATCTGTCGCATGCATATAGCAGTTTTCTCTTTTCAAAGTGCTTTTTGTGTCTTTTCCCTTCATGTTCTTTTTATGGATGAAATGTGGGCACAGGGACGTTGAGAGGGAGGGCCGCTGGCAGTCGTTCACTGCTGTGGAGGGAAGAAAGGGCAAACTTGAGAAAGCACCGTACACTGTGTAATCTCAAGGACTAAGATTCCTCCTATACCCCAAGTCAAGACCTGAGAGGCATAGTTCCTTTGAGAGCATCTGAGTGTCAGGAATTGATGAGGTTTTAATAAGATGATCCATTTAAAATAGATCATATTTAATCCCACTTACAATCTGGTTTAGATGAGCTTTGCTTTTCTATATAATCATTGTGAATGAAAAATAATATCAAAAGTCTAACTTCCTTACATTTGCACAGAAGTCAATGGGGAAATAAAGTTGTATTTAAATTCTGCATTATTTATTCGATCTGCATGTTAGCCAATAAGTTACATATTAAAAGTCCTCAGTATCTAACTGCTTACCTGCTAAATTAACCAATTAATTGTGCTATAACCTTTATTAGAGATACTATTTAGAGGTAAGCTTAAATGGCTAGGCGGTGGTTTCAGTTCAAGCAATGAGCAATTATATTTTTTCAACATTTAAAAAAAAATTCATTTGCTAAGAATGACTTGCCTTAATATTTTCTCCCCACTCCTAGAGCATTGATCAATATGATTTAGGGTATGTGCCATTTAGCACAGAATAAAAAGGGCAATAAAGAAATAAACCTCAATTCACTCATAAAAAGCTTATTCAGAGACCAAGTCATAGAAAACATGCCTTGTAGGGGTGTGCAAAAAAACATGTTATGGACATTGATTATTGTTTACTTCAAAGTAGAGAGTTACTTTCTGGAACTCAATGCCCAATATGGATCCTTTTGAGGCATACAGTTATATGAAAGTTAACATCTGATATAAAAGGTAAAATGAATAATAAATATTTTATATTTGTAATATAGCATCTGAAATGCATTTGAATCTAATCATTTTCCTTGTGAAAGATAAATAATGTGATAAAATTACAATTTTTTGTCCACTTAAACCGATACTAAAATGGACAAAGCAATAACCACAAATAAATGAAAAACAAATCAATACTTTTAAACCTGGTAAAAAGGCCACTCGGTACAAAAATGACCAGATATTTTTACATTTTGCGTTTGCAAATAATGAAGGCTCACATGGATCATAATAATTGTTACTGGTTTTTAATATTGGGCAAAGCACAAATACAAAATGTACTTGAAGCTCAGCTTTAAGTAGATTATGAACATTTAATATAGAATGTTATCATAATATTCAGAGCACCAAATTGCAGACTTCTGTCACCCACTTTCAAGCATGCTTCTGAAGATCATAGTTAATTCTGCTGATTTATGGTAATGCTGCAGCATTATCGTCCACAGCATCAGAAACCACTAACAAGCTTAGTATAAGCTTGGGCTGAAATGGTTTGAGGTTTAAATTTCTGTAACGATTATAAAGTAGAAGGAGTAAAATCCCACTTCAGCAAAAAAAAAAAAAAAAAGTACTGCATTTCCACTTACTATCACAACCATCCCCCACCTCCCAGTAGCCTTTCCCCGACTACATCAAGAAAAGTAACTTTTAATGGAATGGCATTTTAAATTTTCCACATAGTCTTTTCTGAATGGTAATATTCCTAATTCAAATATATAATGCTCACAGCTTTTCCTTGCTAAGGAACACTCCTCTAAAAGAAGTTACTCTACCCTATCTTTCTAAAACGGTTTCTCTTTTTAAAACAAATTCCATCCTGGAGGCTCCTTTTCTTGAACATTAATTTATATTACATTCAATCTTCTAGAAAATGGTTGGAAATCAGAACATTTCAATGGCCATTATCATCTCCTGGTCAAATGATTGTGTTGTGTTAATGTGTGGCCCTTAAGCAGATGAGACCCATTTGTTGTCTTCTTTTGGGTTTTTGAGAGTCAAAGGAAGCACCGGTTTGATTCAGCACAGTAAAATAGAGGCCTGTCTATCCAGCCTGTTCCCCCAAAAGGTAAGTGCATCCTTGTCATTTAACATAATAACCAGATGCTAACAACGGCCAGAGATTTGTGGTGACTTCAAGATGAAAAATACGTTAACAACCACACCATCCCTGCTTCAAGACAAAAGAGCAGCTCCTGTGATTGCAAACAGATTTCCCAGAATGTGGGCTAAAGGAAGAACCCTGTTGTCACACACTTGTGGCTGTATCCTCTTGCTTGGAATAAGACAGAAATAGATTCAACAGGAATTAGCTTCGTATTTTCTATAAGAAAGTAAATTCATGCCACCATTCACAGATTCAGCAAGTGTCTCAGTGAAAAAGCCAGTCTTTGCCTTTTGTTCTTGGGAAATCGCCACAATTGAAAAACCGGAGGGGGCAGGAGACATACCTTCTGTGAAGATGCTAAAGGTGTGGGGTGGGGCGGAATTGGGCATGGGTTAACCGTGAATCCTTCCTGAAAGAGTAAGATTTTGGACCAGCGGCATGTTCCTCCCCAGACTCTAACTTCCAAGGCAACTGAAAAACAGGCTGACAATTAGGACACAGGGATAGAAAAAAGAATGACAATGTGTGTTAATTTACACCGCAAAAACCGGACTATCTCATGACACCTGTTTTCACTTGAGAAAAATTTTTGTATCCCTGACCAAATTTTAGGATCCCTGAAAGCAAAATCTTGTTCAGAAAAAAAAGCCTGAGATTCCTAAAATTTTTCTCTCCTCAAAAAGATTTTTTTTTACTGTGGGTGAAGGAGGTACCTCCTCGGAGAATACAAAGCATTGAACTCTGGCTCTGAGGAATAGCAGCTGATGGGAGCGAATGAAAGAGTAAGGGGCAAAGTACAATTCGGTTGGTGGGAAACGAAGACAGTGAGACAGGAGACGGACGCGTCTGTGGGATTTGGTATGACGGCGGCAGGGGTACCCGGGGAATCGAGACTGTCATTCCTAACGGGCTTTCCAAGGCAGAGTAGCGAGGTCAGCAGCGAAGGTTCAGTATAAAGTGGGTAACGGGTCAAAACAAACAAACAAACAAAAACCAAATCCAAGAAGGAAAGTAACTCGTAATTTCACGCCTTTTAGAGCCCAGAGCGAAATGGGAAAACCACAGGTCTCTCTAAGATTCCGGATGGCGCATCCTCCGAAGTTCAAACACCGACTCCTCACTACGGCTTTCTTTTCAAGATGTCATTCTCCCGCCTCCACACTCACTACCAAACAAACATAGAAATCTACTACTGTTCTCCCCATGCACTCCATTTTCTTCCAATCTGAGAGCCATTTGTGTGTATAATTGAAAATTAGCAGTGCAGCTGTTTGAAGAGAGTAATTTATCACAGCGCATTGTTCGCGCCTGACACTTTAGACCTGGCTCTAACAAGCCAGTGGTTGCTGGGGGTTGAGCTACAGAAAGTGATTCGGCTCTAATGCTGCGTTTCCCCTGCTTTGTTGCTAATTGTAGCCTCTTTTTCTCCATTGAATTGGGAGTTGAGTAAAAGAGCTTGTTTGCTCTATGCGGTGAGGCTGCCAGGGCCGCTTGGGCTATTATCACAAGATACTCTTGATCTTTTGAAAAGCAGGAAATAGAATTTTTCTCCAACAGGGAAAGTAATTTGCGATGCGTCCATTAGTTCTTCATTAAAGCAAGATTAAATTGCACGGCAAATCACATCTGTGTTTGGATGATTAAAGGGTGGCATTTTAGAGGCCAAAACTAATTACTAGTCAAAATGAATGGGAGTGAAAAAACAGTCATGTTTTTACATTAGATAGTGTGGCTTGTAATTAGATTCAAGCTAATTCCACTATTTCTTCTCTTTTAATGAGATGAGCCTGTCCTCATCTTTTTCTAGGCCATGCTAACAACCCCAAATGTATAATTTTGATAATACTCAGAGTTTACTTTATTGAAATTTCTTTGCTACCTGCCACAAGTGACTGTTCTCTCCAGTGGTACTTCATTATGTAGAAACATAGCTACTCAGAAATATCGTCTACAACAAAAGTCATTCCTACAGGAAAAAGAGTAATTTTAAATGAATATGCATAAGTGTATTTGTGTAAAGTGTATGTTTTCAAATGTTATTGCAATTAACCATTTCTGAAACTTTGTGCAAAACAAATCTTTCTCAGTTGGGCAACTAAAGCAAGTACCTTTAGCAATGAAGAGTTTGGAGTAAGGTTTACATGCAATGAAGTATTGAAGGACTCCAAATTTCCCGTGCATTTGGATGTTGTTATCTCTTTCCTGCTTTGCAATATGATTTTTCTCATGTCTCCTGTATGTTTTCACCTTTTCCTATAATTAAGGCATATTATGATGGATTCCCCCTCTGAGTTCCATTTTTATTTTTATTTAAGACAAACACAGGAAGTTAAAAACATTGCCCCAAGGAAAAGAAACATGTAAAGTCAAGATTCCTAAAGCAACTATGAAATTTCTCAAATTTCTCATGATTAAGGCATTATTTTAATAAACCTCTTTGGAGCAAAGTCTGTACTGCATCTTCAGGCCAAGGACTGCACTTTCTTTCCCAGAGTATTTCCAAAGTCTAGCACCTTTTATGGCAACAGGATAAATAAACAATTAACCAAAAGAGGAGAGAACAAATAAATAAGTGAATTGGGGGAAAACAATCTTTGCAAATCAAATTTTCCTCAGTATTTTTTTAGTGAAATCTATGAAATGCGGGCTGGTCTTCCGATGGAGAGACAAACAAACAGATAACAGCATTTAAAACCATATGAACATGTACTTTACATGTGCTGCCAACATAGAGATAAGAATAGGAACAAGATTCCTGAGATCTAGTAATTGTACCAGTTTCATGGGTTTTACAGTAACCATTTATTTGTCCATTTACTCAACCATTTATTCCATTTAAAAAATAATTTTATTTATTTATTTTTGTCTGGGCTGGATCTTCATTGCTTCATGGGCTTTTCTCTAGTAATGGCAAGCGGGAGCTACTTTCTAGATGCGGTCTGTGGACTTCTCATTGTGGACGCTTTTCTTGTGTGGAGCACGGACTCTCTGGTGCGTGGGCTTTAGTAGTTTCAGATCCCAGGCTATAGAGCACAGACTCAATAGTTGTGGCCCGGGGGTTTAGTTGCTGCACAGCAGGTGAGATCTTCCATGATCAGGGATCAATCCTGCGTCTACTGCATTGGCAGATGGGTTCTTTACCACTGGGCCAGCAAGGGAGCCCCTCATTTCATTTTTTAGCTGAATTTTATTAGGTTAATTACAGTTTTTAGCTTTTTGTACTATAGTTTCCTTTTCTGTGCATGCATATTGCGTGCTCAGTCGTATCTGACTCTTTGCAACCCCATGGAGAGTAGCCCACCAGAACAGTAGTCCTCTGTCCATGGAATGGAACTTTCCAGGCAAGAATACTAGAGTGGGTTGCCATTTTCTTCTCCAGGGGATCTTTCCAACCCAGGGATCAAACCCACATCTCTTGCATTGGTAGGCAGATTCTCCACTGAGCCACCTGGGAAGCTAGTTTTCTTTTAATCAACACTCAATATGTGACATTTCCTAAGACAATAGCTCCTGTTCTCTTCTTACTTTGTGCTAATCTTTTGCATCTTGTCACAAAGATATCACAATGGCACACACAGGCAGTTAAAAGACTTTTCTGGTACAAAGTGGAAGATATACAATGCAACACATAAAGGCAGTCGCAATGAACATTGATTGTTCATGTGGGTGGTGCCTTGGCTGCAATACAAGAGAATCAAAATGATTTCTTTTGATACCAACTCAGGAAAATGAATAAAAGCAATGTTTGTTATCTGTGGTTCCACATAAACAAGTGGTACTAATTCATGCTCTTGTTGGCCAGCTCAGAAGAGGATTCAGAGTTGAAATGGTTCCTCAACCAAGTGTCCCTGGAGAGAAGTCTGTACTTAGCAACCTTCACTGAGGACTTACAGGAAAAGAGAGCTCTTTTCCCCATGCCTTGGGAACATGTTTCTTACCTTCAGGGAATTTGAACTAAGGATCCTTTTTAGTGATTTTACAAAACCTAGCAGTTACTACATATAACATTAAAAAACTAAAAACAGAGCTCCCATATGACCCAG
The DNA here is from genome assembly GCA_006410875.1 of Neotragus pygmaeus. NCBI lineage: Eukaryota > Metazoa > Chordata > Mammalia > Artiodactyla > Bovidae > Neotragus > Neotragus pygmaeus. The sequence continues at coordinate 2,128,750 of SJYV01018739.1, read as the reverse complement.
CAATCCCAATCCTGGGCATGTATCTGGAGAAAAACATGGTTTAAGAGGATCCATACACCCCAATATTCATTGTAGCACTGTTTACAATAGCCAAAACATGGAATGAATCTAAATGTCCATCAACAGGAAAAGATAAAGAAGATGTGGCACATATATACAATGGACTATTACTCAGCCATAAAAAAGAATGAAGTAATTTGATGCCATTTGCAGCAACGTGGAGGGACCTGGAGATTATCATACCAAGTGAAGTAAGTCAGATAAAAATAAATATCATATGATATCACTTATACACATAATCTTTAAAAAGTGATACAAATGAACTTATTTACAAAACAGAAATAGACTCATAAACATAGAGAATGAACTTACAGTTACTTGGGGGGGATTGTTGTGGGCAGGATAGACTGAGAATTTAGAATGACATGTATGCATGCTACACTTAAAATAGAAAACTAACAAGGACCTACTTATAACACAAGGAACTCTGTTTAGTATGCTGAAATAACCTAAATGTGAAAAGAATTTGAAAAAGGATAGATATGTGTATATGTATAAGTGAATCACTTTGTTGTATGCCTGAAAATAACACTGTTAATCAACTATACTCCAATATAAAATAAAAACTTAAAAAAAACCTAATACCACTAAATAGTTATGAAGATGTAGAGCAGTTGGAACTCTGTTCACTGCTTGTGGGAATGCAAAGTGATCAATCACTTTGGAGAACTGGTAGGCAGTTTCTTATAAAGATTATATGAAACAGAAGTTATATATAAAGTATAAATTTTTAAAAAAGAGTTAAGAGGCCTTTAAAACAAAACTTACTGAGGGAATATTATGGTGCTTATTAAGTGTGACATAATCCAGCTTATTGTGACTTCTTTCAGTTCAGTTCAGTCGCTTCAGTCATGTCCGACTCTTTGCAACCCCATGAATCACAGCACGCCAGGCCTCCTGTCCATCACCAACTCCCGGAGTTCACTCAGACTCGCGTCCATCGAGTCTGTGATGCCATCCAGCCATCTCATCCTCGGTCATCCCCTTCTTCTCCTGCCCCCAATCCCTCCCAGCATCAAAGTCTTTTCCAATGAGTCAACTCTTCACATGAGGTGGACNGTGAGGAGATTCCTGCAATAACCAAAGGTGGTAACGTGGAAATGGTCAGAAATGGTCAGATTTGGGTAACAGTATAAAAAACCATATTCAGATGCTGGGGGTGGGGGGTCACCTCCATCCCTAGATGGTATCAGGTATCTACCTGGAGCAAGAAACTTGTGTTGAGCTTTTTACACTGATTTAAAATATTACTTTAGGGACTTCGCCAATTGTGGGAAAGTCCAGTGGTTAAAACTGTGCCTTCCAATGCAGCGAGTGCAGGTTCAGTTCCTGGTCAGGGAGCTAAGATTCCCATATGCCTAAAGGCCAAAAAACCAAAACAGAAGCAATATTGTAACAAATTCAATAAAGACTTTAAAAATGGCCCATCAAGAAAAATCTTTAAAAATTACTTTAAATTATACATTATATTCCTAAATATATTGTTGATAATGAATAGTGACTTGCATTCAGTTTTAGCAGCATTCTCGTCTTGATAAGAATGACAAGCTTAGGGTCTATCAGTTTAGTTCACTTCAGTTGCTCAGTCGTGTCCAACTCTTTGCGATCCCATGAATCGCAGCACGCCAGGCCTCCCTGTCCANTTCAGCTTCAGAAGCATTCCTTCCGAAGAAATCCCAGGGCTGATCTTCAGAATGGACTGGTTGGATCTCCTTGCAGTCCAAGGGACTCTCAAGAGCCTTCTCCAACACTACAGTTCAAAAGCATCAATTCTTCGGTGCTCAGCCTTCTTCACAGTTCAACTCTCACATCCATACATGACTACTGGAAAAACCATAGCCTTGACTAGACTTAGGACACCTAATTCAGGTGCAAAAATAATTATTAAGCTGTGGCTTTATTTTCATCACTGCTGCTCACCTCAGCTAATTTGGGCCACAGAGACCATGGCTAAATGAATTACGAAGAGAGAAAGAGCAACTATCCTCTTGATGGGCAGCAACTAGTTGAGCGGAGGACTCATTGTTTGTCCAAAACACCCTACTCATCTCTGCCAGTAACCCATTCCTCTGGGACCGAAGGCTACTTGGGAAAGACAGATCTTCATAAAGAGTGAACCTGAAAAAAAGCAGTAAATTATAACAATGTATTTTTTTAAAGGCCTGATGATTTGCCCCAAAGCCAAAAAACATGGCAGAGGGCCTGAATCCCTATTTGCTCTCTTCTGTAGAACCAAAGGGGCTTCTCAGGTGGCACTAGCAGTAAAGGACCCACCTGCCAATACAGGAGACACAAGAGAAGCAAGAGATCACAAGAGACACAGTTTCAGTCCCTGGGTTGGGAAGATCCCCTGGAGAAGGAACCAAAATGCTCCTTGCCAGTCCTCTTCTGCAATTAACCCTGGAAGACACAATATGGCTGCTGGGCAAACCCATCCTAAAACTTCATGTTGTGTTTTTCCCAACTACCAGCTTCCTAGAGGAGAAATATTTGTTAGCTCCCAAGTACGATTCAAGATCCTAAAGCCCATATGGATGTGATTATTTTCCAATTATTGGCTTAGTCAAACTGTGAACACAAATAACTGCTCCGTGTATCTCAGGGTAAAAAGGACATAAGGCTTAAATTGTGGCATAAATAACTTGTTTTTGAGATAGTCCTAATGCTGTTACTATGATGCCTGGCTGTGGGGGGCAGAATTCAAAGAATGCTGTGACAAAGACTATGTCTTCAGCTGCAATCCTGGGTTATATGACTAGGCATAAAACCAACAGACTAAGATAAAGACGTTCAATGCAAACACTTAAATTATTTTTTTCTTAAAAAAAAAAAAAACCCTACCTTTTCATCTATTAGTCTTCAAATGAGAGGACAAAGTAAAAAAAGAAAGAGATAACAAAGATACAACAGTCCCTCCTTATGTGAGGAGAATTTGTTCCAAGACCTCTCCAGTGGATACCTAAAATCTCAGATACTACCAAATCCTATATATATGCACACACACACACATATGCATATCCTATGCATACACACACACACACACACATATATATATACAACTTTTTTTCTTATACATACATACCTATGATGGTATGCTGCACTCCGTGGGGTTGTGACGAGTTGGGCACAGCGTGGTGCCTGAAACAACAATAATATATGTATGATAAAGTTTAATTTATAAATTAGGCACAGTAAGAAATTAACAACAATAGCTATTAATAAAATAGAATAATTAAAACTATATACTGAAATAAAAGTTATGTGAGTGTGATTTCTCTCTCTATCTTATTATACTATACCCACCCTTCTCCTTGTGATGGTGTGAGATGATAAAATGCCTACATGAGGAGATAGAGTGAGGTGAATGACAGGCATTGTGACTTAGCGTTAGGCTTCATTTGACCTTCTGACTATATGTCAAAAGAAGGATTATCTGCTTTGGGTGATCCTGGACTACCGAGCTTGATGATGGTTGAATGTTAGGAGCAGATAATGTCGGTGAATGGGGACCTCTGGCATGAGCAAGTAGGATGGTGTAAGATTTCATCATGCTACTCAGAATGACTTGCGATTTAAAAACTCATGAATTGTTTATTTCTGGAATTTTCCACTTAATATTTCAAAACACAAGGACCTTGAGGAACTGGAACTGCAGAAAGCAAAACCACAGAAAAAGGAGGACTACTGTAATAACTAGGCAAGTATAAGAGTTTTCCCACATAAACTCTATTCTAAGTGAAACTTGGTCATGGATGAACATATTGGCAAATCTGAGAGGAAAAATCTTAGTGAGGCTTTCCAAGGAAGTACAAAATGAGAGAAGGAAATTACTTTTTTAAACTAATAGAAGCCAGATGTGTTTGTAATTTTTCAGTCTGCCACTCTAGCATCAGTTACACTATCTTCTCTGTTGTTGTTCAGTCACTAAGTCATGTCCAACTCTTTGTGACCCCAAAGACTGTAGCACAATAGACATCCTTGTCCTTCACTATCCCCAGAGTTTACTCAAACTCATATCCTTTGAGTTGGTGATGCCATCCAGCCATCTCATCCTCTATCGCCCTTTCTCCTCCTGCCCTCAATATTTCCCAGGGTCAAAGTCTTTTCCAATGAGTCATATGCATATATAACATAACACTTTTAGCCAAAAAAATAAATACACACAACTGTAGGATTAAGGGTGTGTGTATGTGTGTGTGTGTGTGTACTTACAAATAGTATTTGTACGTGTGTGTATAACCCTATATATAGGATTAAGGATCTATATTTATATTTTTATAAATATAAAAATGCTGCCATTTCCTTCTCCAATATAAAACCAATGTAATGTGGTATTGGAGAAGACTCTTGAGAGTCCCTTGGACTGCAAGGACATCAACCCAGTCAATCCTAAAGGAAATAAGTCCTGAATATTCATCGAAAGGACTGATGCTGAAGCTGAAACTCCAATACTTTGGCCACCTGGTGCAAAGAACTGACTCATTAGAGAAAGACCTTGATGCTAGGAAAGATTGAAGGCAGGAGAAGGGGACGACTGAGGATGAGATGGTTGGATGGCATCACCGACTCAATGGACATGAACTTGAGCAGGCTTTGGGAGTTGGTGAGGGACAGGGAAGCCTGGTGTGCTGCAGTCCATGGGGTTGCAAAGAGTCTGACGGGACTGAGGGGCTGAACTGAACTGAACCAATGTAACAAGCTGTGTGCATTGGTTATTTTAATAGTGGGGANTGCTTGAATCAGAGTTCGGGGCGGGGCGGGGGTGGGGGGCGCTCCAACACGGAGTGCTGACTCACCTGTGAAATCATGTGATTATTCAAGGGTGGCTGTTGTTGAGGCGTGGGTGGGAGAGCAGGAAGTTGCTGCTGCTGCTGCTGCTGTTGGGCAGTACAAGGGAGAAGGCCCCGGACAGACTGGGATGAGGTGACCTGGTTGCACACTTCTGGGGCACCAAGCGCCATACCTAAGGCAAGGAGGAGACCCAGCGAGAGTTGTAAGCACAAGCCATGAACATACCACCCCTGGAGGGCCCCGTCGTAGGGCCTGACTCTTTCCTTGCTGTCTTCCTCATCATTCCCCTTCTATTTCCCACTGTCTTAGGAGATCCATGCATGAGCACAGATGCATTTCAGATGTCCTATTGATGGGAATCTTCATCTTAGCCGGTTTCCACTCCCCAGTGTCCATAACCATCTTGACTGTCAAGGTTGGGTTTTGAAAATGAACCCCTGGAGTGCCTAGAATCTGTCCATCATGATTAGACAGCTAGAAAAATGAATGTTTGCTTCCTGGGAAGGTATATATTCCTAGTCCCTTAAGAGACTTGTCTTTTCTTTTCATTTCCTCTCAACTTGCAGCATCTCATATAAGTTGCTGAAGGCAACCTCCAAATACATGCCGTGCACACCCCCCCCACACAGCCATTATCCAACTATTTTCCTCATTTCCAGGCTGTCCAAGTCATGAATGCATTTACTCAAAATACTTTTACTGAATATGTACTATGTGAGGCACTGTACAATGAACTGAGGATACAAAGGTAAAGGAAACACAGTCCTTGCCCTTGAACAGTACAGGATCTTCCAGTGGAGAGAGACATCCATGTGATTACAATCTGATAAGGATAGAGGGCTTCCCTTGTGGCTCGGCTGGTCAAGAATCCACCTGCAATGTGGGAGACCTGGGTTCGATCCTTGGGTTCTAAGGATCCCTTGGAGAAGAGAAAGGCTACTCACTCCAGTATTCTGGCCATAGAGAATTCCATGGACTATACAGACCATGGGGTCACAAAGAGTTGGACACGACAGAGTGACTTTCAAGGATAAAGGATGCATCAGTGACATGAATAAAGTTGTATGAAAGCAAAGATTACGAAGCATAACTCTTGGGAGGGTTAGAGGGAAAGATTTAAACAGGAAGTGGCAGAAGAGACAGGTTTGAGGGATGAACAGAAGACTTTTCAGGCTGAGAGGAGACAAAGCTAATGCCATACTCAGAAAATGGTTGGAGGGTCAGAAGAAGATGAACGTTTGAAAGTAAGACTGAGATGGCAAACTGGAGTCAGGAAGTTATGCTATATTAAGTAATTTGGATTTTATTACGCAAGAAATGCAGAACCATGAATGTTTTTAAGGGAGGACTGATGTGATTAGATCTAAACTGGCTCAAAACAGGGTTGAGAATAGGAAATTCCCTGGCGGTCCAGTGGTTAGGACAATGCACATTCACTGCTGAGGGTCTGGGTTCAACCTGGGGTTGGGAACTAAGATCTCTGCAAGCCACACAGTGCGGTCAGCTGAGGGTAAAGCAGGGAAACCAGCTTGGATAAAGGCAGAAGCAGTGGGATTAGAAAAGAGGTAACAGAGAAGCATAAACAGAGGCAAAATCTTTGCCACTACTGATGTCTTTTGAGGACAAGATCAACAGAACTTTGGGGATGAAAGTCAAGAAATTCTTCAGAGGCAGGAGGATGGTGAAACAGCGACTTACTGGGTAAAAAGAGCTGAATGGCCCTCTGCTAAGAGTGCCGCAGAAATCGATGGAGAAAGTTACACAGCAGCTCAGGAGAGCTGATGGGTGCTCCCAGGCTGGCAGGTGGAACACATGCTCCTTTTCCGTGACTGGGCTCCAGAGCAGCAGTTGCAGCAGTGATGCTTTAAATTTCAAGCCTATTGGCTGCTACCGATTAATTACAAAATTACAAACTCTACGGTACCTTCTACTTTATAAACCTTCTTTATAGTCTAAGGGGCCTCAGAATCATCCTTATTGTAGTACATAACCTGAACCGGGGTAGTCTAAGGGCCTCAGAACCATCCTTATTGTAGTACATAACCTGAACCGGGGTAGTCTAAGGGACCTCAGAATCACCTTATTGTAGTACGTAATCTGAACCAGGGTTGGCACGGCTGTCCCGCCTTGGTCAGAAATCACATAAAATAATCTAATCCCAATCAGTTTTTTTTTTCCCAATTAGGAAAAAAGGTTAGAAAGGAAATCAGAGAAGGAACTCAAAGGACAGTGGATCCAAGAAATCAAACTTCCCCTCATCTGACCGTGTTAGGTTTCTGGGACACAATATGGGGCAGGTGTCTTGTTGAAAGTAACTATCAGTGATGTTTTATCAGTGATGTTTTGCAGAAGATACACAAGCAGTGATGGAAGGAGAGAAGCTGTGGTACCTGGCCTGGAGATCCTTCCTGCACTGCCACCTTTGCTGCTCCCGATACTGTCACCCCGGGTGAGGATGGAGATTCCACTGAAGCTGCTGGCTTTGGTGACAGGGGGCCGCATGCTCCGGACAGAGCCATCGGAGTCTGTGCTGCTCCAAGGCCGTGGCTCCAGGGATTTGAGTTCGCTGTCTGTGCTGCTCTGGCGGCTGCTTGAGGTGCGGCTCAGCCCCTCACGGTTCCCCCTGCAGAGACCGTAGTGGTCAGAGCACCTCCCACCTACCACTTCAGCAGAAGGGCTAGGAGAGAGTTCATTTCTATTCTTTCAGTAACAGAGAAGGGGTGAGGGTTGGGGAGAATGGACACTGACTTCGTGTTTGTTTGCTGGCCAACCAAGACTTGATGGGAGCAGACAGAACAAGATCCAGTACAGTACAGAGAGCACAGAGGCAAATCTGGAAGACAGTGTGCTGGCAACTAGTTCAATACAGCAGACCAGAGGTGGGCGGGAAACCACGTACATGATGCTGAGATTGGCTGCGGTCTCTTCCCCTGGCCCTGCAGGGGTCCCACACATGCAGGAAATAGTGGGGAGCACAGGGGTACCAGTTCCTTCTGGGAGTTCTTGAAACAAAAGGACTCCAAGAAGTTACTATTGCTAGAAGGCAGCAGTAGCCAACGACATGGATAAATCTCACAACAGGTATTCCATACAACACGTCTGAGCCAGCAGAGATGTTGCTTACAGCCACTTTTTCAGGGTTGGGAAGAAGAGTATAGTGACTAAAGGGGCACTGAGTCTGATAAAGAGAAAACTCAGTCTGATAGTCTGGAAACAACCCAACCTGTTTTGTGGAAGTCTTGTGTTAGTATCTGAAAACAATTTATTCCAGGGTCTCTAAAGGCTGACATCCTCAGCACAATCAAGCAAACATATCCTTAGGACTCAGGATGGCAAAGTGGAGGGGGCTGACTGTGCCTAGCTGCCTCCATATTAATAACACTGTTGCCCTAGGTAAGGCACAAGGCTACTGAGAAATGGGATTCATCCTCTTATTTTACTCTGGAAACATCAGAGTTAGCCTGATACTATAATCACTTTAATTATAAACAGCTTTGCTCCTCAAGCTATCTGAGGTTAGCCTGAAAACCCTCAGTATTGACACTTACTACCACTTAATAAGCAATCAACAATCAGGAACTTTCCTTTCAGATCCCCCACCTCTCCAATAACTAATGATCTAAGAAAACCAAATGATAACAATTATAATGATTTTGATATGTATGCAGGGGAGCAATTGAGCAACCATCATGGTAGCTTGGGTTCCCTCCTTTTCCCACCCAAAGCAAACAGAATACTCTATCCCAAAGCCCACAGCTCTTCAAAGACATCAGGCTCAGAGTTATTCTAATAAAGAAAGTTATTTTTCTTAAGGGGGTAATATTAAAGAAAATACTTTTCTTTATTAGAATATCTATTCCAAAGATACTGTAGGAAAAACAGACAAAATATCTGCTAGGGTCACTATTTTAGTTTTTAGTCAATCATGGGGGGCTAAGACACATTGGCCTAGATGGTTAGGGACATGCTAATTCTCTGAATCTTAAGTAGATGTATTGATATATATATATATATATATATATATAACCTCAATGCTTCTCTCTATACAGTTAGAATAGAAGACTGGAAAATATTAATGTTTCCCCAATGCTTTACCCCCTTTCTCTTGGGGACATCAAAAGCAGAATGGGAAACAAGACACAAGAATAACTCAGGGACTCTGCAGGAACAGAATCAACCTGAAATAAGAGCCAACAGCTCAAATCTACTGACTGGACTCCATAAAGATGTGTTTGTCTGTGGGATGTAGGAATACAGCAGCACCAATGAAAGAGGATGCTCATTAGACATTAGAACTTGAATTCTGTAAGACAAGCCCTAATGGCCTTTTATATCTAAATCAAACACTATATTCTCTATTAGAGCAATTCTGCTATTTACGTTCTTTTTCTACCAGGGATAGACAGTGAAATCAGTCAACTTTAAACCAAACACCTAGGAAACTTGAGCCAAACTGGCAGCACTTCTGTACTGATCTAGTTCCCCCAAGACAGTAATGGCCTAGTGCTCAAAGGTGGACTGTCTGATGATCTTCTAACCTGGGTTAGTACACTACACCCCTGAGAGTTGGAGAATCTAAGTTGAGTCTGGACTAGGAAGACAGATCAATTCTATTTCTCTACCAGCTAAAGCTAATCTCTAGTCACGTCTTTGTACTTCACTAAAAATAAGGCAATTAGGGAAAGTTACTAGATCTAATTCTAAGCACTGGACTGGGTTGTGTATGTGTTGGTGAGATGGAGGTGAAGGACAGAGACATTCACACTTGACAGCACAATCAGGAGATGACTTAGTTTTTACAAGTAAATTTAGTGCTGGTGAAAAGTCTGTTTATTGGGTCTTGGGTAGAGAGGCCCATGAAAGAGGTGGGCCTCTCAGTAAACCTCAGGTAGCTTATTTATCAATGGTGCAGTGGAGTAGAATCTTCCAAAGAACAGAGAAGTTGCCATAGTTGTTGTTATTATTATCCACATTATTGCTAACAGAGATAATGCAATCTGATATATCAGTATTCGTTTCACACACCTGGGAAGAAAGGTTTAAAAGTTAGAGAAAATCAACTTCTAATCATTTGAGCTCTGGACTAGTACCCAAATAGAGGAAGAAGCTACCCCCTGAAGAGTCCATGGAGCTGCATTTTAGATGATCTAGATCTTTAATCAAAATTCAGTATGGAAAGCAGTAGCTTAAAAGGAGGTCTGGACAGGAGAAGGCTGCACCTGCTCACTAGCTCCTTCAAGCTATTATCTGCACAGTTTGATGCAGTCTGATGCTCCACAGCACTAATAAGGGCATCATTCTTATCAGTGAATCAATTAGGCGTGATATTTATAGACAGCTTGTATAGTGTGGTGAAAAGAACACTGGACAGAGTCAGTCCCAGTTTTGCCACTAACAGCCATGTAAACTTGGCTAACTACTTAATCTTTCTTGCTTTTGTTCTCTTTCTTACATGTAAACCAACTCACCAAATCAGGATATTCAGATAATTCAATGAGATACAGTATACTGTGGCAACTATAAAGTGCCGCACATTGTCACACACACTTTCAATTTAAAAGTTCTGTTTATTAAAGGTATTCTGGAATGGTTACGGAGTAAGATTTTTTTTTTAAGGGAGACTCTATCTTGACTACCACCGACGACACAGAGCCCTTTTGCCTGGGTTTTCAGATGGATCTCAGGGCAGGCTGGTCTAGGAGAAAGAGTTCAGAGATGTGGAATGGGACATAACTCTCCTTCCCAAGAAGGGTTGAAATCTTGCTATCCCAATTTCCACATGGTTTAATTAGCTCTAGAAAGGGTGATAGAGAAGGGACCACTAAAGTGCTGGGGATGATTGCTGTAACTAACGTGTGTTAGTGAGCACATGTCAAGCTTAGGAGGCTTCCCTGGTGGCTCACCAGTAAAGAATCCACCTGCAGTGCAGGAGACCTGGGTTCAGTCCTTGGGTTGGGAAGATCCCCTGGGGGAGGGCATGGCAACCCACTCTAGTATTCTTGCCTACAGAATCCCATGGATAGAGGAGGCTGGCAGTCTGCAGCCCATAGGGTCGCACAGTTAGACATGACTGAAGGGACTAAGCAAAAGCAGCATCAAGCTTAGGATTGAGAAAAGAGATAAACCCTTTGGAAAGAGTGAGACCTGAATCCTAGCATTAAATTGTCAGGTTTTCTGTACTCTAGTTTTTCTGTTGGTAAAATGGAAAGTATATACTTAAAATGAGTCGGTGTCAGGATATGGTCCTAAAGTGCTTCTCTCACATTGCCTTTGTAATTGTCTGGGATGGGATTGAGAGACTGAGATGAAGGGAGAAGCTCACAACTGCTTTGTGGAAAATGGAGAATATGAGGCACAGAAGTTAGTACAGTAGCTTTCAGCAACATTAAGAATAAGTCATGGACAGTTATATAAAGGACATGCCCTAATTCCATTCTAAGGCCTTACTGAGCTCATCTTACACGTTACATTTTCCAAAGAGAAAACCACATAGACAGAGGTGTTTGTATGTTTTTTTCAAATATGTGCATGTACTATTCCTTCTTAAGGATACAAAACATTCCCCTATGCTGGGTGAGGGATAAGTTCTTCACATTTTCCCATAGATTTGGAAAAGGCAGCCAAAAGACACCTGTTCTTTTACCTTAATAGGCTTCCCTTGTGGTTCAGCTGGTAAAGAATTCACCTGCAATACAGGAGACCTGGGTTCGATTCCTGGGTTGGGAAGATCCCCTGGAGAAGGGAAAGGCTACCTACTCCAGTATCCTGGCATGGAGAATTCCATGGATACAGTCCATGGGGTCGCAGAGAGTCAGACATGACTGAGTGACTTTCACTTTCACTTTCAAATATATGCTGAAATCCTCCAAAAATGCTCAGTTTCAGCAAACTTCTGAAACAGAGCAGTACCTATCCTAAACTACTTGTTTGGTCCCCTTCACNGACTAAGCAAAAGCAGCATCAAGCTTAGGATTGAGAAAAGAGATAAACCCTTTGGAAAGAGTGAGACCTGAATCCTAGCATTAAATTGTCAGGTTTTCTGTACTCTAGTTTTTCTGTTGGTAAAATGGAAAGTATATACTTAAAATGAGTCGGTGTCAGGATATGGTCCTAAAGTGCTTCTCTCACATTGCCTTTGTAATTGTCTGGGATGGGATTGAGAGACTGAGATGAAGGGAGAAGCTCACAACTGCTTTGTGGAAAATGGAGAATATGAGGCACAGAAGTTAGTACAGTAGCTTTCAGCAACATTAAGAATAAGTCATGGACAGTTATATAAAGGACATGCCCTAATTCCATTCTAAGGCCTTACTGAGCTCATCTTACACGTTACATTTTCCAAAGAGAAAACCACATAGACAGAGGTGTTTGTATGTTTTTTTCAAATATGTGCATGTACTATTCCTTCTTAAGGATACAAAACATTCCCCTATGCTGGGTGAGGGATAAGTTCTTCACATTTTCCCATAGATTTGGAAAAGGCAGCCAAAAGACACCTGTTCTTTTACCTTAATAGGCTTCCCTTGTGGTTCAGCTGGTAAAGAATTCACCTGCAATACAGGAGACCTGGGTTCGATTCCTGGGTTGGGAAGATCCCCTGGAGAAGGGAAAGGCTACCTACTCCAGTATCCTGGCATGGAGAATTCCATGGATACAGTCCATGGGGTCGCAGAGAGTCAGACATGACTGAGTGACTTTCACTTTCACTTTCAAATATATGCTGAAATCCTCCAAAAATGCTCAGTTTCAGCAAACTTCTGAAACAGAGCAGTACCTATCCTAAACTACTTGTTTGGTCCCCTTCACTACCTATCCAGGACTTACAGTGAAATCAGCAACAATAAAAGTACAGTCATTGAGCATCAGCCATTTTTTTTAAATGGGGAAAATATCCAATGTTGCAAAAACCACAAACTGACTTATTCCACAAGCAGCCATGCATGGAGCAAACTTACTCCGCTGAAAAGATTACAGCAAAACAAAATAAAATTTAAAAAAACAAACAAACAAAAACAAGGAGAGATATAGACCACACAGAGGTACCTAAAAATCTGCCTTCTCTTGTGAGAGCTAGAAGAAAAGGCTTCTTTGGAGAGTCTGTTGGTTAACATCAAAGAAAAGCATCATTACAGGATTATATTAACCTCACTAACAAAGCTCAATGAGAAGCAGGGAACATGCTAAGTGGTACTAACCTGATGTCATTTAGATATCCGTTCTGGCCAGTCTAGGTGAAGGGGAGAAAACGGAAAATAACTTATAAGAAAACAGCATGGCATAACCAAAAAAGGGTGTCCATGATGCTATGAATACCCAACGTCCTCAAACCAAGCTCACCCCCCAACAGGGAGAGAGGGAGCAGGGACAGGATGACCCACACCCACACACCCAATCTGACTTCTCACCTTTAATGGGAAAGCGCATTCAGAGTGTTTAGCCTTCCCACAGAGTGTTTAAAAAGAGAGGTCAATGAAGGTAGGAGTATGGAAAGGAGAAAGAGGAAAAGTATTAACCTAACTATTAATTCCTTTTTAGTTCTAAATTTATTCTCTCTATAGGTAAGCTGAGCATAACAACTGGTGTGCTTGGTCCTAAAGAGTATTCAAAGAAAGGGAAAAGGGAGAGAAGAGAAAAAAAATTTAGTTTTTTTTAGAAATCATCCTCAATGACTAATCCCATTTCTGTCCTCTACGCTGGCCAAAATGAAAGACATTCTGACCTGACACCCAAGGAGAGTAAGAAATTGGGGAAGCAGGTACTTTTCAGAGCCTAGGAAAAATGAGAAAATTAAAAGCCTGAAACACTCCTTTTGGGGATCATTTCCTGACAAAGCCACTGAGCTGAGTGAAGTGAGCATTATGGTGGACTCCCAAGCCTTAGAAAAAGGTACAGAGAGTGTCCAGCTGCTGAGCACAGGGGCCTTCGTGCGGAGCAGTTTGAGTGGGGCAGCTTTCCCAAACACAGCTCAGCTCCAGCTCCAGAGAAGGCTGTAGCAGCAGCATTTCCATCCAAACACCCTTCTTGCCACTTCCCTTTCTTTTTGGACTGCCTCTTCCTCCCCTCTGTGGCAACCCACAACTCCACCCTTAATCAGTTGCCTTTGATTGGCCAGGTTTTTTCCTCTCCACATGGGAATCTCTGGCATATAGAAGGCTTTGGCCACTTCCCCCTGCCTAGACCTTTTGAGATTCCTGATGCCTCTACCACAGCAAGAGTTAGGAAACGCTAAAATGAAAATGATAAATCCATAGGATTTAACAAAGAGTACACATATTAGTGGAGGCTCGAGAGACTAAATATCTGAGAAAAAGGAGAGAAGAGCTTCCTGTTATGGTAGCATAGATATATTCCAGTGCTGTGCATAATAAGCCCTGATATCCTATGAAAAGTCACCTGTGCTTCCAGAATGGCTTTGTGAATGGCTAGCGTCGTACAACAGTCATTTTCCATGTGTCAGTGAAGCAGAGGAGCCCATCACAGGTAGCTACGCTATGATGTCACGGGAACTTCTTAATTTAAAGAGCCCAGAGCAGAGCAAGCTATTGAGAGGTGGTTTACTTAAGGGGTTAAGAGTGTTGACTCTGGAGCCAAGGACTGCCTGAATTCAAATATCGGCTCTTTCACTAAATAGTGGTGTCATCACAGGTTACTTAACCTCTTCATGCCTCAGTCCCTCATTTCTAAAATGAGGAAGATAATGTAACCTATCACATAGTCCTAGTGTGAAGATAAAATAAATTTATGTGTGCAAAGTGTTAAGGACAGGGTCTGAAAGATAATAAGCACTATATGAATGTTTGTTATTAACTTCCACCATTCTGCCCTGTCCATAATTTAGGGTCCACACCAGCTGTAGCCATGTACAAATGACCACTCTCCTAGCATTCCACTCAACTGATTTTCAGATAAAGTTAGAAAAACCGTCTCTGGGCCACAGTTGGATAATTGGGAGGATGGGTTTTCCTGACTCAGAATGGAAGGCTACATAATATAAGAAGAGTCCTCCTCCTCAGACTTTAGGCCAGAAGATTTGCTGTGTATCTGACCACAGTGAGGCTCTTTGGAACAACTGTGTCTTCCAAGACAATGGAACAAGTTTACAGAGGAGTTCCGTTTTTTATAAGTTAGAGATAATATTTTTCTGAGCTAGGTGACGATGAGAAGATACGTTATTTTTTTTTGTCTTGATGAGGGAGAGTGAGGAAGTGGGAGGGAAGCAGTGTGCAGCTAAGTATTGATTAGAATTGGCCATCTTTTGATGACAAAGGGAGGCTGGCTCTTCTTCGTTGGCTAATTTGACTGTAAGATGGTGCTACTATCTGGATCATATATTTTCTGGAGATTTGTTTCTATCTTTCCCTTCCTGAATTCCTCCTATTCTGTTCAGTCTGGTAGGCAAAGGCCACCAGACACAGGGATACCAAGTGTATCTGATATGGCCAACAGTTCTTAAGAATAAAGCTGCCCATAACAACTCATGTTGCCTTTTGGCCCATGGAGCAGGCCTATTCTAAGAAACAAGGTAAGAAATATAGGAAGAAAAGAGACTTCCTATTCAGGTCAAGACTGTACGGAATAGTGAGTGTACCCTCTGTGCGTGTGGAATGTGGAGCTCAGAGAATGGATGCCACATCTGTGCTCTGATAATCACCAACATAGCCTAAAAATGAGCCAGACCAAACAAGATGAATGTATATAGGCTGTGTGGACACTAAGTCTTCCACTTAGAAGCAAAGACGCCTAAAATAGATAGTGGAAGTGAAAGAGGGTAAGCGGGAGGAGGGTTTGACAGGCAAGATCCAGGGCCCTTCCATAAGCCCTGCCAAAACCATTTCTATTTTCAGTCTAATCAAATCTACCAAATTCAGCCACTCCATTTGTTCTCTTTATAGGCCATATGCATTAACGATAATATGAATAAAAATCTGCAGCTTCCTAATAAGCTACATTTAATTTTAGAGATCAAATATGGGGCTGGCTGATGTTGGTTAAAAACAAAATCAGAAAAAAACAACAAAACATATATGGAGGGTTCATTCCATTCACAGTTCCAAAGATTAAGAGCTAAAAGCTAGGGGC
The DNA here is from genome assembly GCA_006410875.1 of Neotragus pygmaeus. Taxonomy (NCBI): domain Eukaryota; kingdom Metazoa; phylum Chordata; class Mammalia; order Artiodactyla; family Bovidae; genus Neotragus; species Neotragus pygmaeus. Next base: position 2,112,820 of record SJYV01018739.1, on the reverse strand, counting down.
TGACAACTCTCAGAAGCTACACTTACCTCTCGGGCAAATATTCTCTCTCGGACCCTTTGATATTCCTCCTCTCTCTCTTCTATTGACTTGCTCCTCCTTCCATCCTGCAATGGAACTCTGATCTAGATCGATGAGCAGAATTAAGCTAGTTAAGTTCTCCTCGTACTGCAAGCTCACTGCACACCAGCAAGGAAGAGAAACCGGGAGAGTTTATAGTTGCCATCAAAAAAATGGAAAAAAAAAAGAAATAAAATTTCCAGTGTTGGACAGGTTTCACTGGGTACATCTGACCATGCAGTTTGGGAGATCAGGCTTTCTGGATGGTGAGGGCCTCACCAGCTTCCCACCCCCCCAACCAGAGTATCAAGAACAGTAGTTTTTGATAAGGATTAGGTTGCTTCCTTATGTAGTAGGGTACTCTCCAGTCTGTAAGGATGAAGAGAATAGCCCACGGAATAAACAGCATTGCTTTGGAGGGAAAGCAAGGGATAGGAGGAAGCTAGAAAAGGGGGAGAGACAGGTATTTATTTACCAGAGCTAAATTTAGAAGTTTTTACAGAACTAGCACCTGACCTTATCCCTTCTTTAGTCACTGATGCCTTGGCCTGTAGATCCAAGTCACACAGAGCTCAGCAAAGAGGGCCTTGCAAGCGAAAGCCCAAGGGCGAAGCTAAACTCAGAGCACAAGCATTTTTTCTCATCTTAACTACAGCTACTGGAGGGAGGGAAAGGGTGAGAGCTTACAGAAATACACGGGAGAAAGAGAACACAGCAACACGAAGAAGAGAAGGAAGAGGAGAACAGAAAGAAAGATGGACAGGGAAGGGACAGACAAACGAGCGCCGCGAGGAAAGCGAGCTCAGTGACAGAACAGAGGACAGAGAGCCCTGCACTCTCAGAAAAACGCAGTCAGGACTCAGAGGGCACGGCTGGGCAGACCACCACCTCTGCGAGCCTACCCCCCACTCTCCCCCACCATCTTTCCCCCTCTTAGCCTGGGAGTTGTGAGCACTGTCCTGGGTAGGATGTTACAGAATGTCCTTTTTCCATACTCCTCTTGAAGGCAAAGTATTCTGAGGGAGGTAAGTCATCAAATGCATGTCATCAGGTTATAAAAGATTCTGACCTTCAATCCAGAGGCTTTTAAAGTTTCAGATGAAGCAACCAAGGAGACCACTGGTCTAGGCTGATCTTCCTGATTTTCACCAATTGCCAGAAGCAAGCATAATTTCGGGAATATCAACTTTTGACTAGAGGTAGTTCTCACTAGCCTAAAGAACCTAAATTCTACTAAATGTCCTTTTTACCAATCCCATGCCAAGAAGATATAGGATCTCAAGTGCTATATTGTCCTTAGCCCCTAGCACTGGTTAACCAGTGGTAGAACATATAGAGCATAATGGGCTTTGAGGTCAGGCAGAATCTCAGCTCTGCTACCTCCAAGTAATGTCACTGGCAACTAACTTAACATTTCCTAGCTCAGTTTACTTATATTTAAAACGGGGCTAATAATCCCCCCCATCTAGACTGGGTTGTGGAGAGGATTAAATGAGATAATGAATATAATGTATTTAGAACAGAGGCTAGCAGAGGGAAAACACTCAATGAAATAGCAATTACTATGTTTATTATTAATATCACAGACAGAAAGTGCATAGAGCCTACCCTATTATAGATCAAGCCTGAAGTCGAGAGATGAAAAGTTCACAGTAGGGAGAGATTCCATCCCACCCCAATGTGCCTCCAGGCCTGAATAATTCCTGATCCACAGAAAAGGGGTTTTGGGAAAATGGAGAGAAGGGCATCAGGATGGAAAGGCTCTTTCTTGTTTTTAAATTTTATGTCTTTTGTATGTTTCATTGTTTTCAATCAGACCCAGCATGTTTGTCCACAACAGATAATGGCACTTTTCTCAAAAGGACTCCCTCAAATACTCAAGTAGCAAGCAGGAAAAGTCCTGGTCTCAGGACCAGACAATATTGAGAGGAAACTAATTTTGACCCTACAGGTAAGATATTACTAGAGTTATCATGAATTAGCAAGACTAATTTTATTGGCTTTATCCCACCATATTATTTAAACTGTAATCCTGGTTCTCTACCTAACCTCCTTTGGAGGCCAAGCAGAAGCAGGCTGGATCTTAACCCCGTATGAAGCTAGGAAACTAACTCCAAATAATCACTATCTGAAGGATGCGCTAGAAGTCAGGGCAAAAGCCCTGAAGGGATGGGGCATAAGTGAAGGGATGGGGCAGACTTTTCACTTCTCATTCCCACAGGAGTGGATCAAAATGGGGGAGCCTGAGGTTTCAAGCACCAAAAGCCAAACTGACTCACTCACCTTGCTGGAAGGAGTTGGGAAAAGAATAAAGGGTTTGCAGAAAGGGATCAGAAACACCTTTATAAGTGGGTAAATCAGATACCAATTTTCCCAGTTCAAGGCTAGCTCTGAGACAGGAAGAGTGCAAGTGGGATAAAAGTAGCTTTGGGTTGTTCCCAAAGAAATTCCTAACTATTAAAGAAAAAAAGAATGGAGCCATCAGTTGAATCAAGGTTGAAGCAGGGAGGGAACTTGTTTTATCCCAAAATGAAGTGGAGTTAGAAGTCAGTGGCAGAACCAGGGAGTTTCAGGCCAAATGAGAAAACCCAGCAAACCTCAGCACCATGTCACTCTGGGGCTAAGAGGGTGGCATTTAGCTCAACAAGTATACTTAATCCTCAACATTAAGCTAAAGCCAACTCAGTGTAGCTCAAGAGTTTCCTTCATTAAGATATTTTGAATTTTCTCCAACCCACAAAAACTCTTCTCCCCTCCCAGTTTCTCTTACTGCAATCTCTCTGTATAGACCCAACCCTTTCCAGTCTTCACCTGGTTATCATCTCGGTCCATACTGGCATCATCTCTCTTAAGAATGAATCTCTGTTGAAATTCTGTATTCTTCTCATCCTTTATATGTTCTGAGAATCTCTGTTCAGGGCTGAGATTGGGAGAGAAATGTGGAAGGAAGGGAAGAAAGACTCTTCTGTTAGGAAGCAGACCTTCTATTCGGTTCTCTTAAATTCCACAACTCCCACCCAGGAGATCTCTGAAGTCAGGCATTCTGAAAGTCATGTGAAAATTTTAATGAAATCCTCAATAACTGTTCTTTATATATCTATAACTTACCTTCTTCCACAGTTATTCCTATCCTATCACTAAAGGTGAAGAGCGCCAGGGGCCAGTCTTCACAAAATGCCAATGCCTCTAGAATCCATCTCCAAGGCTTCAGAAAGAGAAGAAATTGATAATATAACCTACCCACTCCCTCCACTGTTCCCTCTCCAGAAAGAGAAATCCTGCATCTTCCTCTCTCACCCCAGAGCTATCCTAGGAAAGTCTTCCCAATCTGTGGTTTCCTCCCTTACATTCTTGTGTTACTGGTTTTGTTGATGATGACAGCTTTTCCAGTTTGATCTACATTGTGGTCCATCCCAAAATAGGCAGCTACCCGGTGTAATAGCATCCGGTGATATGAGGTCATCTGAGGGAACTTCTTGAACTGGTTGCTGCAGGGAAACCCAGGGGGGAAAAGTGAAATAAGAACAAATAATAGCCAATTGTAATTTTTCTTTGTTGAAAGTGGAGAAATTCCTATGAGACATTATTATAAGGAAGATAGATATTTACTCAACGGTAACCAAACAAGTTCTCTCAGCTTTATCTACAGTATTGTGTAGATCCCTCTGACCCACTATCTTCATTAAGACTGCTCCTTAAGACAAAAAGCCCTAGGTCTCACCCTCCTGGATGATATTCTACAAAGAAAAAACAGAGAAACTTAAGAAAACTGAAATATGGGACAAAGGGCTAGCTGCTGAAAAGATATAAATATTTTTCAACTCAAGTCTAAGTGATAATTTAAAAACTTTAGTTTCCTCACATATATATTTTGATTCATTGTGATTATGTCTTTCCAACTCCTCCTGGTTCCTAGTGAGTTATTACTTCAAAATTCAGACTTTAAGGTAACGATAAAAGACGGATATCCTTAAATTTTACCTAAGTTTCTTTCCAGTACCCCCTCCCACCTCTATGGTGTATTTCATTCAAGTAACTTACTTGTTGTCATTAATAAAGTCCAGAATCTCCTGTTCTAATTTTAGCAGCATCATTCTGTCCCTGTTTAAAAAAGATTAAAACAAAACAAAACAAAAGGCAGCCCTCCCATAGACACTGACACAAGGATTGAAAACACAACCTGCTCACTATAGAAGCTTAAGGGAGGGATAAATCCAAATTCCAAAGAGTGGATCAAAAATGCAAAGGCTGCCAACCTCACTACCCTGCCTTATGTTACTTTAAAAAAACAATCAAGCGTCCTAATCATGTCCTCTGTTTCCCTTATCAGAAACCTAATTCTGTTGGCAGTCAGTCATACACACACACACTTTATACTTATACTAATTGTAATTCTACACTCCATCTGGTTATTTATAAAATTTGTAAACAAGTATGATTTAGCTTCGTTACAAATCAATTCTTTTTTATTCTGTACTTTTTAATTGTATTCTTAAGCCTTGATATTTCTGTCTCCATTCTTTCACAGAATTTTTCTCAACTCTTCTGAAAGCAGAAATCTCAATATAAGGGTATACTGAATCCCTCCACAGATATAAAACTACTTTGGAGAAAAATGGTGGTGGGGGGTGTAGGGGAAATGGGCATCCCAGATTCTAATAGTAATAGAAAAATTCTGAGAAGCTACTTGGCTTCTTGGATATTCTGCTGATCCCAGCCCCTTTCCCCCTTCCATCAAATCATGTTATTACCTTGGGTTCTTTTTCAGTGTATTTACAAGAAATTCATGTAGGTCTATTCCAGTGGAGTCCGTATATTCTTGGCTGGAGTCTAGAACACCAAAATGAAATAAACTTGAAATAAATGAAACTGCTTTGTATGATATTTAACCCCAAGCAGAAGCCTATAATCTGATCAGGAGACATAAGAGGAAAAGTAAAATCAAACTTCAGGAGTTTTAGCTTAAAATGAGAGTAACCTTGAATTACCAGCCTCTCAAAATTTCCCATGATAATGACAGAAGGTGGAATCTGGGTCACAGTGTTATATTCATATTACACTGAATAGTCACCTTGCCATCATTAAGTATTTAGCAAAAGGCCAGACCAAAACAAAGGTTTTATTCTAGTTAAAGAAAATAAATTCTAGGTAAGGTCTGATGGGACTGAATTTTCCAGAACCTCAGCAAATACATTCAAATGGTGATTATTTATACGTTTATTTTAGTACTACAATTGCCTTTTCCCTCTTGAAAGTGCAAGTGAAAGTGAAGTCGCTGTCCAACTCTTTGTGACCCCGTGGACTGTAGCCCACCAGGCTCCTCCGTCCATGGGTTTTTCCGGGCAAGAGGACTGGAGTGGGCTGCCATTTCCTTCTCCCAGGGGATCTTCCCAACCAGGGATTGAACCCAGGTCTCCTGCATTGCAGGCAGATGCTTTAACCTTTTGGCTATACCACATGGCTTGTGGGATCTTAGTTCCTTGACCAGGGATTGAACCTGGGCCCAGAGTTGAGTCTTAATGACTAGACTGCCAGGCAATTCCCTCCATTTCTGTGGACCATGTCTTTTTGCTACCATCCCAAGAATTTAAAACCAAAGAGAGCTTAATAATTACATGCAAATTTAATTATTAAAAAAAATCACTCCGAGCATCTCCAAGCTATAAATGGTATTGAATCTGCTACCAGTGGTAATCCATCACTATTTATTCCAAAAGTAAGAATAAAATCAGAATTGACTACAATGTCCTGCTATCGGTAGCCCAATGTTAACAGAGTAGCTCTCTGTCAGCCCTTAAGGTAGAGCTGGATAAAGCAGCAAAGCAAGTAACCTAGTTAGGCATCTCCCCAAACCACGATGAAGTCAGCAGGACACTGCACACTGCTGGGCCCATAAGGCCAGTGGGGAGGTGGAACGGAAGGGCACCGCAGAGCCAGGCCCTAGGACAGATGAGAAGGCAGAAAGTCTTCACCTCTAGACAGCATCCTCCTGGGGACCTTTTCTTTGTTTTTGTCTTTGTCTTCCTTTTCAGAGACATCCTTTGTGGACTTTTCTTCCTCCTTGTCAGAGGGGCAGCTGATGTGCAAGTGAATTATATCCTTGGACAAGGGGAAAGAGAAATATAATCAAAAGGGAAAACAATTAACTCTCCTGCAGCTCCTTTAAAATTTAAAAGGCGGCAAATCTTAGGGTGACAGCATTGTATTACAAAAGAGAATATTTTAATTAAATTGTTTTAGCTTTTGTTCTACCAACAAGGTAGAGGCCAAGTCCTTTCTGCCAATAATCACAGCCTACTCTTTTGAGAGCTCAAGTTATGCTGGCTGTTTCTGGCATAAGAATTAGAATGGAAATGGTTCTAACCATCAGAGGGAAAGGTGTGGTTGGGAAAACAAGATCCAGCCCTGGAATCTCCTTGTCTGCATCATCCTGGGTGGTCCAGGTGTGAAGACCTACACTTCAAGCTCTCATTCATGCCACTTTACTGCAACAACTTGTTTTGAAGCTTTTTCTATCCCAGTTTCCAAGCCTAATGTTGATGCCATGGTTGTGACACCACTGTTCAGCAGACAACTGCCAAACTCAAAAGCTATACTTACTCATAAAGGACCTACCTGGGTTTCTAGTGGCCCGTCAACAAATGGAGCAGAGGATTCCTCACACACTGCAAGGCTGCGCACCAATTTCAGCTTGGAATTAGACTGGAAAAAAAAAAATACACACACACACACACACACACACACCAATTTCAGCTTGGAATTAGACTGGAAAAAAAAATACACACACACACACAGACACACACACACACACAGACACACAGACACAGACACACAGACACACAGACACACACACACACACACACACTCTCTCTCTCTCTCTCTCCCTTGGGGAACATTTGGAAATCTTTGTGGCCCGTCAACAAATGGAGCAGAGGATTCCTCACACACTGCAAGGCTGCGCACCAATTTCAGCTTGGAATTAGACTGGAAAAAAAAAAATACACACACACACACACACACACACACCAATTTCAGCTTGGAATTAGACTGGAAAAAAAAATACACACACACACACAGACACACACACACACACAGACACACAGACACAGACACACAGACACACAGACACACACACACACACACACACTCTCTCTCTCTCTCTCTCCCTTGGGGAACATTTGGAAATCTTTGTGGCCCGTCAACAAATGGAGCAGAGGATTCCTCACACACTGCAAGGCTGCGCACCAATTTCAGCTTGGAATTAGACTGGAAAAAAAATACACACACACACACACACA
>SJYV01018739.1:2084574-2105433 GCA_006410875.1 Neotragus pygmaeus | reverse complement strand
ACATTTTTGGCTTTGTATTAACACCTTGAAATGTCTATGCTGTACTTTTTTTCTTTAAGGGCAGAAAAGGAGGAGTTTATCTCCAATACCAAAGTGAAGAACTGGAGAATATCCTGTGCTCCCAGGTTTTGGCAGCAGTGTGATTGTGATCAATCTGCAGCCAAGTCATTTTCTAGTGGTCTGAGGAAAGCCCTCAGAAAACCAATTCCCTCCTTCTGTAAATGCTTCCCTATAGAATCAGGCCTTCTGCAGGCCCTAACTTGAGTGAGAGCAAGGGAGCACAGCCAGCTAGAGCTTGGGAAAGGGACTTAATTTCTCCTAGTGCGCAGAACTGCCCCCAGGCAGTGCAGAGACCTCAGATTACTNCCCTCCTTCTGTAAAGGCTTCCCTATAGAATCAGGCCTTCTGCAGGCCCTAACCTGAGTGAGAGCAAGGGAGCACAGCCAGCTAGAGCTTGGGAAAGGGACTTAATTTCTCCTAGTGCGCAGAACTGCCCCCAGGCAGTGCAGAGACCTCAGAATTTTTCCAACGGAACAAAGTAATCTGACCCACAACATCTGTCCTGACCTTGTCTTGAAAAACAGCCTGGAGTTAGCCATATTTCTCCACTCAAAATAACTCTTAGAATGCTTGCATAGCAGAACAAGAAAAGTGTGCACAGAATAAAAACAACTTAAAGGAAAAATGACATAGGTCTGGCTTAACTGTGTGTAAACTTGTTATAGAGAGAACCCCAATTTTATTTCTTTTGTATTTCAGGCACATTCAAAGGAGAGTGAGAAGGACATCACACCGATTGTAGATTCCACTTATTACTGGCACGTGAGGTGAGAAATAAATAGTCTATCTGGTCACGCATGAATGCAACAAGTGGGCTCTTCGCTCCTTTGATCTCTAATTTTCACAAATCTCTCTTTAGCAGCTGAGGAAACTGAGTCAAGAGAAACCAAGTTAACCTTTTTACATCACATTGTTTGGCTAGATTTAAAACCCAAGTCTATCAGATGCAAAATCCCCTATACATTCTCCTTGACACACAATGTCTCCAAAAGAACCTACTGCTTTATGTAAATAAAATGATAATGATGATATTGCAAGTAAAAGTTATTTTGGTCATTTTTAAAAAGTGAAACCAAATATCTTACTGTACATGGAAACTGAAAAAAGAATGATCAACAGCTTTACCAAATGTGAGGCAGAAAATATAACAAATTATTTTTTAAAGTAGCATAACAATCTTAGTTCTACCTTGTAGAAATAAGCACTTTTCCCCCTTCATTTGTTTTCTTCTAGCCTTTTAAAAATGCATGTGCTCAGTTGCTCAGTCATGTCCAACTCTTTGCAGCCACATGGACTGTAGCCTGCCAGACTCCTCTGTCCGTGGAATTTTCCAAACAAGAATACTGAAGTGGCTTGACATTTCCTACTGCAGGGGATCTTCCCAACCCAGGGATGAAAACCACAATTCAAGCATCTCCTGAATTGACAGGCAGATTCTTTATGACTAGCGGTACCCCGGAAGCCCTAAGAAATGTATTGTTATTCAGTCACTAAGTCGTATCCAACTCTTTGTGACTCCAAGGACTGTAGCACACCAGGCTTCTCTGTCCTTCACTATCTCCAAGTTTGTTCAAATTCGTGCCCATCAAGTTAGTAATGCTAACTAAATGTCTCATCCTCTGAAAAAAAAAAAAGTATATGTTTCATTTGTTCAAAATTAGACTTATACTGATTTTTATCCTTGATTTAAAATTTTAAAAGGTAGCATAGGCGAAAATAATGAGAATATCCAAAGCATCCATCAACGAATGATGATACCAACAATGAATCTAAGTAGCTCTTTAAAATAATAAAATAGATCCATATGAATTGAGTTGGAAAGCTGTCCAGGAGGTATCATAAAATGAAAAAACAAAATGCAGAACAATATGGAATGTCTGATCCCATCAATACCAAAAAATAAACTATACATATGTGGCTACATTTATTCATGCCTAAGGGAATATGTACTCTCCCCTCATATATGTTGGTGTGAGTATAAGAAAGACTGGAGCAGTGGTTTTCTCTGGGAAGTAGAAAGGGAAAGTAGACCACTTTCACTAGTTATTTCATACACTCACCTACTTAATTTCTATACCAAGTATGTGTATTGTGGACTGAATTTATGTGTTCCCCCAAAATACATATGTTGAAGCCCCAATCCCTAGTTTGGCTATTTATAGAGTAAGGAAGTAATTAAGATTAAATGAGGTCATTGAGGGGGACCTTGATTCAATAGGTTCAGTGTCCTTATATTGAGACACCAAAGAGCTTGTTCTCTCTCTCTCCTGCCCTCCCACTTCTCCCTTTCTTAAGAAAGATTGTATGCTGGTTCAGGATGGGAGTGGGCCTAAGTTCAAGGTCCTGGGGGGTAGAGAGAAGTTTGGAAAGCAAGCCAAAACCAAAACAAACTTTGGTTAGCAAGCGTTTTGTTCCAACTGATCAATGGGAATAAGCAGTTTATCTAATCATTTCTGAGGCAAGGAAAAGGAATTTTAAGGGTCTGTGTCTGGCTTTGTTACATTTAAGCAAGGGAGGTATCTGTGAGTCTTACCAAGTCATTTTTGAAAACACAAGGGGTAGAAGGAATACATTAATCACCACTGTTTTCCAGGAGCAGGGAGGTTAGGTAAAATTCAATACTGTGGCAAGTAATGTTAAAAATAGCTACCACTCCATTTCTTAAGAAGTTAATGGTATCCTTGGTATTATGCTGGATATACCCATATATTTTTTCATAACCTCATAGCATTAATTTAATTCATAGCAACCCCCTGAAGTAAGTGCTACTGTCCCCAGTTTTACAAACAGGATCCAGGCTCATGGAAGTTTAACATTTTCAAGGTCACAAGCCTAATAAATGGATGCAGCCAGTACTCAAACCAGATTTTTGTAATCCTACATCCCATTGCCTTTATGAAATTACATGAAAAGTGTAACTGGGAAGTTAATGGATTCCTTGGTGATCTGTAAGGTGAGTGCGGATTTAAACAACCAAGTTCTCTTGGAGTTTATACTGTCTGAATGGAAGGTGACTTGGAAAAGTGAAGTTTCACGTGGTAGAAAGAATATAGGTTTTCACATCAAATTACCTGATTCTGAGTCCTAGCTGTATCATTTCCTCAGTAAGACACTATCAATGAGTCACTTAATTTAGTTGAGTCTCAGTTTCTCCACCTCTGCAAAATGGAGATAAAAACAGAACTATTTCAAGTTTTCTCTAATTTGATCTGTGTTTTAAATGTTTTGAAATTTTAAAATCCCAGTATAAAGTTAGTTAACCTTCATTGTCCTTCCTATTCTTATTAGTCAACCAAATTTAAGATGCTGCTATTAAGAAGCATCCATATTCTATACTCTTCCAAATTGGCTAGAATGTTTTATAGAATTGTCGACATGTTAAGTTGAAGCTGTTATTTACTTCTACAAATAAATATGTAGAACATTTCTAACAGGCGAGTGATCCAGGCTAATAATTTAAGCCTGACAGGGTCATCTGGAATTGTGGTGGTTCGTATGCCGAAGTTGTATTAAGCAATCAGATAAAAAGAAAACAGGGAAGCTCACAGAGTACTTGACCAATAGCACTGTGTATAAAAGCTAGGAGTGCTTTACTAAGATAGTGAAAAGATACACTTGCAGTCATAATATAGCAATGCACTCAATCCTCATTATACAGTGTTGCCTACAAATGCTGTTAGAGTTTATTCTAACTCTGTATCCATTATAATAAAACCCCACTTTTAAGGAGTTATAATTCAGCCAAAATAATTTGCTATGGGAGTGTTTCAGAGGACCTTTTTTATAACCCTTTCAATAAAACCCCAACATCAGAAATTCTAAACAATAACGATTCTGCCACTTCTAATGCAATTGTTGTTGGATGAGTGTTAAATTTTTGGTCACGTGGGCCTTATTTCTATTATATGAAGTTCTTCTAGATTGCATGTTGCTTAGTTAACAGACACTAATAGGAAATGGAGAGCCTCAAAAAAGGTTTCTTTGCTACATTTTTTTATTAAGAGAATGAACAGAAAAGGCATTTGAATAAAGAAAAAAGTTAATACATTTTTTGCTAGTAATTCACTTAGTTCAGCCTTGATAATTTAGCTTTACAAAATAAAAAGATTTTATTTTGCCTAAACTTTTAGAAAAAGCTATGTGCCTGTGGAAGTTTATTAAATTTTTCAAGATACTAAGGGGATAAAAGGAAATGCTGTAATAGAAAAATCATTTAATCCAGGATTATCAAACTTTGTTCCTAGGAACATCAGATGTTAATAGTTGGCCCACCCAAAACAAACTAAATAAACAATGAAATGAATTCAGTGAATCATAGAAATTCGGAATATTCTACAAAGAAGCCATCCTTGGAAATCCACAAAACATCTTCAGCATACTAAAAATTCTGAAAATATATATTTAAACCCATTTAATATGTTTATCCCTGCATTGCCCACATTTATTTTTACCCACTGGCTGGCTAGCTTTTCACAATCAACCACTATTCACCACAAAACAAACATTAGGAATCAGTGACTTAATCCACAAAGTAGAGTTTCTCTTTGTACAGTGAGAGGCCATGGCCAGAATCCCTTGTTAAAATACAGATTCCAGGGCCCTTACCCCAAGTTTACTGATTCAGACTCTCTAGAATTCAGACCCACAATCTGCATACTGACACACACTTCTGCCACCAACCCCATCCTTGGGATTACTATGTACTTTAAAGCTTGGCCACGACTGAGAGTGTCCAATAAGATATCCCAAGGATGTAAAATTGGCAGATGTTGTTCCTCTGGGGTAAAATAGATATATTTTTTTAGAGATTGAATTAGCTTTTATTTGGAATCAGTCTCTTCAGGGAGGATACGACAGGACAGGCAATGCAGTTAAAGTAATGTAGCTAAAAAGGCAACTGTGTAAAGTGTCTTTACAACAATATAGAAAGTGCCTCAAAATAAGAATTGAGAATCTGTTATCAATCGTGGTATTCAAAATTCCAGTATTTGAAATTCTATTGTTCTTAATTTTTTCAAAAGCAATTTTACATTAGATAGTAAGACCTTAAAAATATCAATAACCTTTGACTCAGTGATTCTGCTTCAGGGGAAAAAAATTAAATTCAAAAAAACAAAGTCCGTACAAAGATTTTAACTACAAAACTTATGGAAATATTAGAAACAATCAAACCCTCTGAGAGTGTGTAAGTAAATTTGTGTATATTCACGCCAATATATGCATGCATGCTCAGTTGTGTCCAACTCTTTGTGTTCTCATGGACTGTAGTCCCCAGGCTCCTCTGTCCATGGAATTTTCCAGGCAAGAATACTGGAATGGGTCCCTATTTCCTCCTCTAGGGTATCTTCCCAACACTGAGATCAAACCCATGTCTCCTGCACACATCAAACCTATGTCTCCTATATTGTAGGCAGATTCTTTATCACTGAGACACCAGGGATATAATGCTATATTAGGTATTTATACCAAAGTTCATAATAAAATGAAAAATGTACTGTAATGATATTTAGAAAGCAAGATAGTTTCTAGAAATTGGAATTAGAAAAAGAATGGAGGGACTTCCCTGGTGATCCAGTGGCTAAGACTCCTTGCTCTCAGCACAGGGGGCCTGGAATTTGATCCCTGGTTGGGGAACTAGATCCCATATGCTACAACTAAGTGTTCAGATGTCACAACTAAAGATCCCACATTCCACAACTAAGGCCTGGTGGAGCCAAATAAATAAATATTTAAAAAAACAGAAGGGAAAGCGGTAAAACACCTTTTGCTTTTAATTTCTAAATTGTTAGAATTTGTTATACAAATATTAATAGTATGTATCTTTTTAAAACCATTAAAAAAATGTGAAGTATAGCTAATCTACAATATTGTGTTAGTTTCAGGTGAACAGCAAAGTGATTCAGATATATATATATATATATATATATATATGGTATATACATATTTACAAAATATATTCTTTTATTTTTTACAAAAATGTATTCTTTTTCAGATTCTTTTCCATCATAGGTTATTATAAAATATTGACTATAGTTCCCTGTGCTATACAGTCTGTCCTTATTGTTTACCTATTTTGTATATGTATTCGTGCTAAGTCACTTCAGTCATGTCCGACTCTGTGCAACCCTTTGTACTATATCCCACCAGGCTCCTCTGTCCATGGGGTTCTCCAGGCAAGAATACTGGGGTGAGTTGCCATGCCCTCCTCCAGGGGATCTTCCCAACCCAGGGATCGAACCCCACATCTCTTATGTCTCCTGCACTGGCAGGCAGATTCTTTAAAATTAGCACCACCTGGAAAGTCCTTATTTTGTATAGAGTAGTATGTATACATTAATCCCCAATTCCTAATTTATCTCTCCCTGCCTCTCCTATTGGAGAAGGCAATGGCACCCGGCTCCAGTACTCTTGCCTGGAGAATCCCAGGGATGGGGGAGCCTGGTGGGCTGCCATCTATGGAGTCGCAGAGAGTCAGACATGACCGAAGCAACTTAGCAGCAGCAGCAGCCTCTGCTATCCCCTTTGGTAACCATAAGTTTGTTTCCTATGTCTGTGAATCTATTTCTAGTGGTAAATAAGTTGCTTTGTATCATTTTTTTAGATTCCANGAGTCGCAGAGAGTCAGACATGACCGAAGCGACTTAGCAGCAGCAGCAGCCTCTGCTATCCCCTTTGGTAACCATAAGTTTGTTTCCTATGTCTGTGAATCTATTTCTAGTGGTAAATAAGTTGCTTTGTATCATTTTTTTAGATTCCACATAAGTGATATCATATCTTTCTCTTCACTCAGTGTGATAATCTCTAGGTCCATCCATGTTGCTGCATATGGCATATTTCATTCTTTTCTGTGGCTGAGTAATGGAATATTACTCAGCCACAGAAAAGAATTGTGTGTACACACACACACACATACATGGAATATTAGAAAAGAATTGTATATACATATATATAAGACCCTGATGCTGGGAAAGATTGAAGGCAGGAGGAAAAGGAGATGAAAAAGGATGAAATGGTTGGATGGCAACACTGACTTGATGGACACGAGTTTGAGCAAGCTCTGGGAGATGGTGATGGACAGGAAAGCCTGGTATGCTACAGTCCATGGGGTTGCAAAGAGTCAGACGTGACTGAGCAACTCAGCCATACAATAAAAGAATTGTGTATGTGTGTGTGTGTGTGTATATATATATATATATATAATATGTATCTATTATATATATTTATGTATATATAATTGTATGTACATATGTAGATATATAATTGTATATGTGTATATATAAATATATCTTATATATACATATGGCTTCCATGGTGGCTCAGACAGTAAAAAATTCTGCCTGCAGTGGAGGAGGCCTAGGTTCAATCCCTGGGTCTGGGGAAGGAAATGGCAACCCCTTCCGGTATCCTTACCTGGAGGATTCCATGGACAGAGGAGCCTGGCAGGCTACAGTCCATGACATCACACAGAGTCAGACATGACTGAGCAACAAACACAACATATATATATATATATCTCACATCTTCTTCATCCATTCATCTGTTGATGGACATTTAGGTTGTTTCCACATCTTAGCCATTGTAAATAGTGCTGCAGTGAACATCAGGGTGTGTGTATCTTTTCAAATTAGAGTTTTCTCCAGATACATACCCAGGAGAGAATTGCTGAATCATGTGGTAACTCTATTTTTAGTTTCTTGAGGAGCCTCCATACTGTTCTTCATAGTGGCTGTACCAACTGACATTCCCACCAACACTATAGGAGTGTTCCCTTTTCTCCAAACCCTCTCCAGCATTTATTATTTGTAAAGTTTTTGAATGATGGCTATTTTGACCAGTGTTAAGTGGTACCTCTTTGTAGTTTTTATTTGCATTTCTTTAATAATTAGTGATGCTGAGCATCTTTTCATGTGCCTACTGGCCATCTGTATGTCTTCTTTGGAGAAATGTTTATTTAGGTCTTCTGTCCATTGTTTGATTGGCTTGTTTAGTTTTTCATTTTAAGCTGTGTGAGCTGTTTCTATATTTTGGAAATTAGTCCCTTGTTGGTAGTATTGTTTGAAAATATTTTTTCCCAGTCCATAGGTTGCTTTTCATTTTGTTTTTGGTCTCCTTTGCTGTGCAAAAGCTTTTAAGTTTAATTAGGCCCCATTTGTTTATTTTGTTTTTGTTTCAAACATGTATCATTTTGACAATTTTTCCTGAGGTTAAAATAGCCTTAAGAACATGAAAAAATACACTAAAGTTTAATACCGCTGTTATATAAGGAACACAATTTGAGGTAATTTTAATCTACTTCTTCAATTTTATGTATTTTTAAATTTTTCTCTTATAAATGTATATTTCTTTTATAATCATAATCTGATCATTAAATAAAACAGGCATTCATACATTGCAAATGAAGGTATAAATTGGTACAAGACTTCTTGAAAGTACAGTGACATAAACATAAATTCTTTCCTGAGTCATAGTACAAATTTAATTTTTTAAAAATTGACTAGGAAGTGTTCAGCAGAGAAGCAACCTTGTCCACTGTATTAAGTAATTTGCCCTCTAAAAGAGGTAATACTTTTGGACTTTATTCCAAATAAATGAAAATAGAAAACTGAATCCAATTACTTAAAACTGGAAAGTTTGGATGAAGAAATCTGTAGCAGTGGGACTCGAACTTGGGAGGAGACGTTTCTGGGTGGCAGATGCTGGTACCTCTGAGAGGCTGTGATAGGGCTGGTGCTAAAAAAAAAAAAAAAAAAAACTACAAATATGGACTAAGATACCTTAAGAAACCAATGGCTGCTCCAACCAAACAATAGGAACAGGAAGTAAAAGCAGGACAAGAAGCAAACCAAAAAGCATCTAGTCCAGTCTTCCTCCTTCAGCTTGTTTGTCTTCCTCTAGCGCCCCCTATTGGCAGAAGATACACCAGAGCAGAAATGTGACGAAGCAGAAACAGGACTGCAAAGTACCAGCCATAGCATCTCACAGAGGATGGAAGGACAAGTTTGAAACTGAAAGACAACAGCTTGACAATCAGCCAACACAATATGTTATTATGTGAAGCAAGCAACTTGCAAATGACTAAAACTCTAAATCATGTTCATCTGTTTGTATGAGGACTCTGAGAATCAATTATTGTCTCCCTTTCCCTAGATGTCTTCATCCTTTCTTGTTTTTTACACACAATGAAACAGATTCTTAGTTTTTGACATCTTTGATTCTTTGATACTTTTTCTTAGCCAATTTTTTTAAAGTAAAAAAGGTGAAGTTAAAAATATACATCATCTAACACAATATACCCAAAATATTAAAAGTATTAAAATCTCAATATATAATCCATATGAAATTATCAATGTGATATTGTACAATTTTTGTACTAAATTTTTGAAATCCACTCTGTAGATTACACTTAATACCACATCTCAGTCCCATCAAATCATATTTATTTTTTTAATTAAAAAATTTTTATTATAGTTAATTTAAAATGTTGTGTTAGTTATTCTGTACAGCAAAGAGTGTCAGCTATACATATACATCTATCCACTCTCTTTAAGATTCTTTTCCCATATAAGTCATTACAGAGTACGGAGAAGAGTTCCCTGTACTATACAGAGTTCCTTATTAGTTGGCTGCACTTGGTCTTAGCTGTGGCATGTGGAATCTTTGGCATTCAAACTCTTAGTTGTAGCTGTGAACCTTCACCTGTGCCACATGATCTAGTTCCCTGACCAGAGATCGAACTTGGGCCCCCTGCATCAGGAACATGGAGTCTTAGCCAGTGGACCACCAGGGAAGTCTTATTTTATATATAGTAGAGTATAAACGTCAATCCCAGTATCCCAATGTATCCCTTCCCTCAACCCCTGCTTCCTCCCCACCCCAGTAACCATAGTTTGTTTTCTACATCTGTGACTCTGTTTCTTTTTTGTAAATAAGTTCATTTGTACCTTTTTTTTAGTTTCCACATATAAGCAGTATCATATAATATTTTTCTCTGAATTATTTCACTCAGCATGACAATCTCTAGCTCCATCCATATTGCTGCAAATGACATTATTTTATTCTTCTTTCTGGCTGAGTAATATTCCATTGTGTATGTGTGTGTGTTGGTTATCTGTATGTCTTCTTTGGAGAATTTAGATCTTTCACCCATCTTTTTAATTGGGTTGTTTGGTTGTTTGATTTTTTTTTTTTTTCATATTGAGCTACAGGAGCTTTTGTATATTTTGGAGAGTATACAGTCACTTGTCAGTCACTTCATTTGCTAGTATTTACTCCCTTTCTGTGGGTTGTCTTTGGTTTTATTTATTGTTTCCTTTGCTGCAGAAAAGCTTTTAAGTTTAATTAGGTCCCATTTGTTTATTTCTGTTTTTATTTTCACTACTGTAGGAGGTGGATCAAAAAAGATGCTATGATTTGCCAGAGAGTGTTCTTCCTATGTTTTCCTCTGTGTGTTTAGTCATTCAGTTGTGTACAACTCTTTGTGACCCTGTGAAGGAGGGGCGAGGCTTCTTTGTCCATGGGATTTTTCAGGCAAGAATAGTAGAGTGAATTGTCATTTCCTTCTCTGGGGGATCTTCCCAACCAGGGATCAAACATCCATCGCCTGTGTCTCCTGCACTGGTGGGTAGATTCTTTATCTTCTGAGCCATCAGGGAAGCCCATGTTTTCCTCTGAGAGACTTCAAATATTTGGAGAAGAGTCAACACCTATCCTGCTGAAATCCTTTGAAAAAGTCGCAGAAGAAGGAACATTCCCAAACTCATTCTACAGGGCACCATCACCCTGACACCAAAACTAGACAAAAGATATTTCAAAAAAAGAAAATCACAAGCAAGTATCACTGATGAACACAGATGCAAAAATCTTCAACAGAACAGTAGCAAACCAAAATTAACAGCACATTATGAGGATCATCCACCATGATCAAGTGACATTTATCCGGGGATGCAAGCTTTCTTCAGTATATGCAAATCAATTAATGTGATATGCCACATCAACAAATTGAAGAATTAAAACCATATGATTATCTGAATAGATGCAGAGAAAGCTTTTGACAAAATTCAACACCCACTTATGATTTAAAAAAAAAAAAACTGTCCATAAAGCAGGCATGTAGAAAATCTAACTCAACATAATAAAGGCCATATATGTCAAACTCACAGCAAAGATCATTCTCAATGGTGAAAAAATGAAAGTATTTCCTCTAAGATCAGGAATAAGACAAGGATATCCACCCTTGCCACTGTTATTCAATGTAGTTTTGGAAGTCCTAGATATGGAAATCAGAGAAGAAAAAGAAATAAAAAGAATCCAGTCTGGAAAAGAAGTAAAACAATCACTGCTTGCACATAGAAAAGTTTCTACACATAGAAAATCCTAAAGATGCTACCAGAAAACTGCTGCTGCTGCTAAATCGCTTCAGTCGTGTCTGACTGTGCGACCCCATAGATGGCAGCCCATGAGGCTCCCCAGTCCCTGGGATTCTCCAGGCAAGAACACTGGAGTGGGTCGCCATTTCCTTCTCCAATACATGAAAGTGAAAAGTGAAAGTGAAGTCGCTCAGTCGTGTCCAACTTTTAGTGACCCCATGAACTGCAGCTTACCAGACTCCTCTGTCCATGGGATTTTCAAGGCAAGAGTACTGGAGTGGGTTGCCGTTGTCTTCTCCTACCAGAAAAGTACTAGAGCTCATCAAATCGTATTTCAGGTACTCAAAATCCACATGCAGCTGGTGACTCAATTTTAGACAGCATAGTTCTAGAGAATGAATTTCATCCAACCAAACGATAACTGAGAAAACATCAGCCAAAATTGTGTGTGTGTGTATATATATATATGTATGTATATTAGGGTATATGTATCTATATCTATATCTATATTTATGGGGATTCCCCGGTGGCTCAGAGGGTAAAGCGCCTGCATGCAATGCGGGAGACCCGGTTCGATCCCTGGGTCGGGAAGTTCCCCTGGAGAAGGAAATGGCAACCCACTCCAGTATCCTTGCCTGGAGAATCCCATGGATGGAATGTGTGTGTGTGTGTGTATACATACATACATACATACATACATATATATATATATATATATATATATATATATGTTAGGGCTTTCCTGGTAGCTCAGCTAGTAAAGAATCTGCCTGCAATGCAAGAGACCCAGTTCGATTCCTGAGTTGGGAAGATCTGCTGGAGAAGGGATAGGCTACCCAGTCCAGTATTCTTGCCTGGGAAATCCCATGGACAGAGGAGCCTGGTGGGCTACAGTCCATGGGGTCGCAAAGAGTCAGACACAGCTGAGGGACTTTCACATTCACACTCTCAAACACATACACACACACACACACACACATATTTATACACACATATAAATATATATAAACCATGATATGCTCAGCTAGTAAATATGTATATACACATATATATGTAAAACATGACTGTAGATTATTACAAATAAAACATGAAGACAAAGAAGGAATAATGTGTAAATATTAGATGTTGTGACAAAGTAGAACTAATACATACTAAATAATGGCAGGGAAAGCGATTAATTCGCAGTTTGAGATACACACTACCATATACAAAATAGATAAACAAAAAAGACCTACTATTTAGCACAGAGAACTATATTCAATACCTTGTAATAACCTATAATGGGAAAGGATCTGAAAAAGAACATGTATAACTTAATTACTTTGCTGTATACCTGAAACTAATGCAACATTTTAAGTCTACTTCAGAAAAAAAAAAAAAGCTTTAAAAGCTTTTATCAACTGGATAAAACAAATTGTGTTACATCATGGGAAGAAAGAAGCTGCTTTGAAAAATAAAACAACTGGGAAGAAGTAGCAGGATTAAGGTTTTCTTGGGAGCAGATCAGGGCAAGGAATGGAACAGCAAAGAAGAGGTACCTGGTGACTAGAAGCTGGGAAGAGATTTCCTCAGAGAAGAAACAGTTTATGGGGGTTTTCTGGAGGAATGCTGAACTTTTGTGTGAGACCCCTTTTTGTATCCACAAATCTTCAGTAAAAAAGCAAACATTTTGCTGCTGCTGCTAATTACTCCAGTCGTGTCTGACTCTGTTTGACCCCTTAGATGGCAGCCCACCAGGCACCCCCGTCCCTGGGATTCTCCAGGCAAGAACACTGGAGTGGGTTGCTATTTCCTTCTCCAATGCGTGAAAGGGAAAAGTGAAAGTGAAGTCACTCAGTCGTGTCCGACTCTTCGCGATCCCATGGACTGCGGCCTATCAAGCTCCTCCATCCATGGGATTTTCCAGGCAAGAGTACTGGAGTGGGATGAAACAATTTGCTAGCTTGGCTCAGTTACATTACTTGTGAATGCAGTTAGCCCCTTCCAAAGACAGTCAGTCTTTACAGATGAACAGGGTAAGTCAACATCTGGCTTTTGTTTCCAAACTTCAGATAAAAAGATCTTGCTTTGTATAGCTGTTGAATTTAGCCTGGAATTTTACCAAACATACTGTAAAGAGGATGACAAGTTTGAAATGTATTTATCCTCTTTTACATCAGCTTTATTTTAGAGAGAAATAAAAGTAGAGAAGCTTTTCTCCGTATAGGGAATCCCTTATAGTTTTCTACTGTTTATTGTGATAATAAAAATGAAGAATTAGAAGTAGGAGAAATTGCAAAGACAAGTTCCAAGACTACAGCATCCGAGACTAGTAAGACCAAGTTCACGTGCATGCGTGTTTAGTCACTTCAGTCGTGTCCAAGTCTGCAACCCTGTGGGTTGCAGCCCACCAGAAGACCAAGTTCACATTTGACACAATTTAAGTTTTGGTTATTTTTCTTTTTTTCCTCATTCTCTTCCATTTTGGAAAACAAGTCATTTCCATATCTGCTTGACACCAAGTCCTAAACACATAACTACTTTCTCCTGTTTTACCAAAATAATGATAATCTCTTTAATTTTCAAGTTTTTCCTTGCTTCATTTGTAACAATAAACAAAAACTTGTGATGTGTACCATTAATTAGCANCAATTTGGGCTTCCCAGGTAACTCAACTGGTAAAGAATCCGCCTGCAATACAGGAGACCCTAGTTTAATTCAAAGATCTCCTGGAGAAGGGATAGGGTACCCGCTCCAGGATTCTTGGGCTTCCCTGGTGGCTCATATGGTAAAGAATCAACCTGCAATGTGGGAGCCCTGGGTTCCATCCCTGGATCAGGAAGATCTACTGGAGGAGGGCATGGCAACCTATTCCAGTATTCTTGCCTGGAGAATCCCATGGACAGAGGAACCCGGCCGACTACAGTCCATGGGGTCGCAAAGAGTTGGACACGACTGAGCAACTAAACACCTGCACACATAATAATGATTTAATGTAAAGTTTTTAAAAAGCAAGAAGAAAACCTTTATAACATTATAATGCTTTACAATGCTATAAAGCCCTTATTACAGTATCCACTATATAATTTGTATACCTAATATATAGAGAAAACTTTTAGGAGAAAATACATCAAATGTGAGTAATTGTTATCTCCAAGTGATGGTAACACAATAATTTTTCAACAATTTCTGTATTTTCTACAGATAGGTTACTGTTAAAATTTTTTTAATTATATAAAATGGCACAGGACCAAAAAGGTAGGCTACCAGAAAAAGAGTATGGTATCTAATGATATACTCAGAAGCCAGGATCACTTCATGGCAAGGAAAATCTCCAAGTATATAAAGACAAATCACACTGTCTTTTGTGTGTGTTTTGATTTGGATTGCAAGTCTTTGCAAAGCTTGCTTCCTCCTCAGCCTTAGGAAGATGGTGGGGGAGGGCGGGGGGCAAGGAATACTGGCAGCATGTTTCAGCCAGATTACACAAGGGGGTGCACAGATCCTATTTCCAAATGCTTCCCTTTGTCTTCCAGGAAAGAGAAGAAACAAACAAACAAATGCAGTCATTTGATTTGGTGACTAGTTAAAATGTTTTAATAGGTTTATTTATATAGTCCATCACTGTTTTCTAACCTGAGAGATCTTTGAGGGGATGAAACTTTGTATAAACCACCTCCACTCCTTCCACATTTATTTCATAAGAAAAAAAAATATTGCAGGAAAATAAGCAGCACTATAAAGCACAATTTGTAAAACTGGAGACAGCCTAAATGGCCAAGAATAAGGGTTGTTAAATGAATTATGGTGATCATAATCAAATTAGAAAGTAACCATTAAAAATGATGTTGACATGGAAGAACATTAAAAAGCAATTTTTAAAAAGCAATTTATACAATAATGTGTACAATATGATCTAATTTTTATGTAAATACATAGTAGACATAATAGAAAAATGTAGAAAGATGCTAAAATATTAATAGATGCTAAAATATTATCCTTAAGAAATGAGTGAGTGAGTGACTGAGTGAAAGTTGCTCAGTCGTGTCTGGCTCTTTGAGACCCCATAGACTGTAGCCCAACAGACTCCTCCTTCCATGGAATTCTCCAGGCAAGTATACTGGAGTGGGTTGCCATTTCCTTCTCCAGGGGATCTTCCTGATCCAGGGGTTGAAGCCAGGTCTCCTACATCTTTACCATCTGAGCTACCAGGGAAGCCTTAAGAAGAGAGTGACAGTTTTTTTCATTGCCTTCTTTCTGCATGTATACATTTTAGCATTTTTGTCTACAATAAATAAAGATTTGTTTTTAAAAATAATAAATGAGTCCAAATTCTTTGAAATTTTCTCTCCAAATAAAAATGAATACCTCTTCATATGACCTTTGTTAATTAAATATATATGGAGATTATTACAAATTACTCAGAGATACGGTGACAATACTGGTGTATTTGCTGAAGACAGTTCCACTTTATGACTGTTGTTTTCGTATAACTATTAATAGTGCCCCTTTCACTCTCAGAGTTTGAATAAGTCACCCTATAGGTATATTCTTAAATTTTTCCCAAGAAGTTATTAGATTACCTTGTAGTTTTCCCCCTTTTGTCATCAGTCTGCTTTCAATCCAAAAGATCCTAAGCCTTGTCTCTACCAATGCGCTACCAATGCAATGCTGGCCCCAAAATCCTGAGATTTCTCAGGCTGCATTATGGTCACAGTGAGGCCAGGGTTTACTCCAAAACCCATGTGAATCACAGAAAGTCTTTTTGAGACCCAGTTTGAGCTGATGGCCCAGGTGACTTTAACGCTACACATCCATTAGCAGGAACCATCCATGGAATAATGACATGACACCTTACCATCATGACACATTTTGATGTATCTTTTGGGACTGATTCCTGGCACTATTAGGATAAGATAATATTTTTCAAATCACTACTATACATGTAAAACCACCAACTATACTGCCTTGAAAATTCCTTGGATTAGAAGTAACAAATACCCACTCCACTAACAAGTAAAAATGGAAAATATTCTAAATTAATCTAAGGGTGGTATCTTCCGGGACTTAGAGCACAGGGACCAGCCGAGCCCCACATAGGACCAGAGCCAGAACTGAAAAGTGGAGACAGCGCTCTCTCTTTCTCTTTTTCCTTCTCTTTCTCTTTCATGCATTCAATTGCATATTTCTATTTCTTTGTGCACATCTATATCATTTGTCTCACCCTGCAGAACGGTTTATTCTGTTGTCCATAAACAAAGCCAAAGACAGTAACCCTAAGTGTCCCTATGTGTTCTCTCAAGTCTAGCAGCAATTATTTAGCGCTAGTGCCCCTGGGTCCAAATTCCCAAGGGACAGATTCGACTTTTATAAATGAATAAATTTTCAAACAGGTGTCCACACAAGCTCAATCAATTATGGTCAGTAAGGGCTGAAAATGGTTCATCCATGTGGATTAGGGAAGAGGAACGTAGTTGGGTAGATCCCTCCATGAGAATCTGCTAGCTTTCCTTCCTTCAAAGAACTTAGCAAGTTTTTTTCTTTGATGACATACTCTGACTAAACAGGCAGGAAAGAAGGAGCTCTCATTAACTCAAATCCACATACCATAGGTATGATGAAACTCCCAATGACACCCTCAACTATAGTTTCTCCCATACCTGTTTCATATTTTCTTAATTCTATTGACAACTTCCAAGGAACTTGGAAAATATTCCTTCCCTGTTATCTTCCACATCTTAAATTCTATGATAAAACACTTGTGAGAAGGTCATGCATCACCCATTTGAAGAGGAAAATATTTGTTCTTTTGTTTTTTTATCCATTCTTTCATGTAACAAACATTTATTGCATTGCTACCATATTCCTGTGGTCATGTATGGATGTGAGAGTTGGACTGTGAAGAAGGCTGAGCACCGAAGATTTGATGCTTTTGAACTATGGTGTTGGAGAAGACTCTTGAGAGTGCCTTGGACTGCAAGGAGATCCAACCAGTCCATTCTGAAGGAGATCAACCCTGGGATTTCTTTGGAAGGAATAATGCTAAAGCTGAAACTCCAGTACTTTGGCCACCTCATGCGAAGAGTTGACTCATTGGAAAAGACTCTGATGCTGGAAGGGATTGGGGGCAGGAGGAGAAGGGGACGACAGAGGATGAGATGGCTGGATGGCATCACGGACTCGATGGACATGAGTCTGAGTGAACTCCGGGAGATGGTGATGAACAGGGAGGCCTGGCATGCTGCGATTCATGGGGTCGCAAAGAGTTGGACACGACTGAGCAACTGAACTGAACTGAACCATATGTCAAGGCCTGTGCTCAGCGCTGTGGGAAGCAATAGCCACAGACCTTATTACCAGGTATTCACGATGTACTGAGAGAGTCCAAGAGATAAAAGAATAATTATGTGATAGGACACAGTGATACAGAAGAATATACGAAGTGAGTTGAATGCAAAGAGAAGGATCTAAATTATCTTTGGGGAAATCAAGAAAAGCATCAGAGAGAATATACTCCATTTGGGTGCTGAAAGAGTAAGACTTTTCCTGATGGAAATCAAGTAGAAGATTCCCAGCTAAAATAACAACAATAATAAATAGCTGCCATTCACTTGTTGGGCTTCTCAGGTGGCACAATGGTAAAGAATCTGTCTGCCAATGCAGGAGACATAAGATACGTGGTCTGATCCTCAGGTTGGGAAGATGCCCTGGAGTAGGAAATGGCAACCCACTCCAGTATTCTTGCCTGGAAAATTCCATGGACAAAGAAGTTTGGCGGGCTACAGTCCATGAGATCACAGAGAGTCAGACATGACTGAGTGAGTGAGCATACATGCACCATATACTTAGCATTTACTGCATGTAGATACTCTATCACATGC
Organism: Neotragus pygmaeus; assembly: GCA_006410875.1. Taxonomy (NCBI): domain Eukaryota; kingdom Metazoa; phylum Chordata; class Mammalia; order Artiodactyla; family Bovidae; genus Neotragus; species Neotragus pygmaeus. Next base: position 2,087,147 of record SJYV01018739.1, on the reverse strand, counting down.
CATACTTGGATTATCTTGTTAAACCTTGCAACCCAGCTGCAAGATCTCTCTGTCACTCCACTATGCAAATGTATCTCAGAATCAGTCACTTAGAACACAAAATCCCCAGGAGGATAGACCTATGCACACAGAGGAAATTTAATAAATGCCAATAAACTAAAAATATCCTGTGTTAGTGTGCCTGAGGAAACAAGCATTTTTATACACTGTTGGTAGAAAGTACAACTTCCTGTAGGACAATTTGTCAACATGCACCAAAATTCACTCTGAGAAATTTACTTTAAAGAAATAATTGAGAATTTAGACAAAGTTAAAACTACAAAGATGTGCATGATGATACTGTATGTAATAACAGTCTAAAATGTTGAACAATGTTGTCACAAAAAATTATATTCTGGGTCTTCCCTGTTGGTCTAGTGGTTAAGACTCTGTGCTTCCACTTCAGGAGGCGCAAATTCAATCCCTGGTTGAGGAAATAAGATTTCACATGCTGAGTAGCAAAGCCAAAAAAACAAGAGAGAAGAAAAAGATGGTAAAAAATGATGTTGTAGAAGTATATTTATTGAATTGAGAGATATCCATGACCAGTCTTCCAAAATCAAAGTAAAAGCAGAATGCAGGTATTTTTTATTTCATATGTGCATATATACAAATATAAGTATCAGTTCAGTTCAGTTCAGTCGTTCAGTCATGTCCAACTCTTTGCCACCCCATGAATTGCAGCACGCCAGGCCTCCCTGTCCATCACCAACTCCCGGAATTCACTCAAACTCACGTCCATCGAGTCAGTGATGGCATCCACCCATCTCATTCTCCCTTCTCCTCCTGCCCCCAATCCCTCCCAGCATCAGAGTTTTTCCAATGAGTCAACTCTTCGCATCAGGTGGCCAAAGTACTGGAGTTTCAGCTTTAGCATCATTCCTTCCAAAGAACACCCAGGACTAATCTCCTTCAGAATGGACTGGTTGGATCTCCTTGCAGTCCAAGGCACTCTCAAGAGTCTTCTCCAACACCACAGTTCAAAAGCATCAATTCTTCAGCACTCAGCTTTCTTCACAGTCCAACTCTCACATCCATGCAGGACTACTGAAAAAGCCATAGCGTTGACTAGATGGACCTTTGTTGGCAAAGTAATGTCTCCGCTTTTAAATATGTTATCAGGGTATAAGGGTATATAAAATTAAATATGCATATATTTTAAATGTGCATATGTCTCTATAGATGTGTATGTCTTTATTTTAGTAAATATGTGAATTACATAATATAAATATCATATATATATATATATATATACACATGCACACACACACAGTTATATGAAAAGCTAGAAGGGTATGCACTAAAATTTATCAACGATATCTCTGGCTAAGAATTTGGCAATTGGATACTTTCCTTTATTTTATCCTTCTTTTTTTAATTGTTCTATATAAAGCTCATATTATTTTTGAAAGTAAAAAATGAGAGCTTAAAAGATGCTGTGAAAGTGCTGCACTCAACATGCCAGCAAATTTTGCAAACTCAGGAGTGCCACAGGACTGGAAAAGGTCAGTTTTCATTCCAATCCCAAAGAAAGGCAATGCCAGAGAATGCTCAAACTACCGCACAATTGCACTCATCTCACACACTAATAAAGTAATGTTCAAAATTCTCCAAGCCAGGTTTCAGCAATACGTGAACTGTGAACTTCCAGATGTTCAAGCTGGTTTTAGAAAAGGCAGAGGAACCAGAGATCAAATTGCCGTCATCCACTGGATCATGGAAAAAGCAAGAGAGTTCCAGAAAAGCATCTATTTCTGCTTTATTGACTATGCCAAAGACTTTGACTGTGTGGATCACAATAAACTGTGGAAAATTCTGAAAGAGATGGGAATACCAGACCACCTAACCTGCCTCTTGAGAAACTTATATGCAGGTCAGGAAGCAACAGTTAGAACTGGACATGGAACAACAGACTAGTTCCAAATAGGAAAAGGAGTACGTCAAGGCTGTATATTGTCACCCCGCTTATTCAACTTATGTGCAGAGTACATCATGAGAAACTCTGGGCTGGAAGAAGCACAAGCTGGAATCAAGATCCAGGAGAAATATCAATCACCTCAGATATGCAGATGACATCACCCTTATGGCAGAAAGTGAAGAGGAACTAAAAAGCCTCTTAATGAAAGTGAAAGAGGAGAGTGAAAGTGTTGGCTTAAAGCTCAACATTCAGAAAACGAAGATCATGGATGGCATCTGGTCCCATCACTTCATGGGAAATAGATGGGGAAACAGTGGAAACAGTGTCAGACTTTATTTTGGGGGGCTCCAAAATCACTGCAGATGGTGATTGCAGCCATGAAATTTAAAGATGCTTACTCCTTCGAAGAATAGTTATGACCAACCTAGATAGCATATTGAAAAGCAGAGACATTACTTTGCCAACAAAGGTCCGTCTAGTCAAGGCTATGGATTTTCCCGTGGTCATGTATGGATGTGAGAGTTGGACTGTGAAGAAAGCTGAGTGCCGAAGAACTGATGCTTTTGAATTGTGGTGTTGGAGAAGACTCTTGAGAGTCCCTTGAACCTCAAGGAGA
>SJYV01018739.1:2026289-2083218 GCA_006410875.1 Neotragus pygmaeus | reverse complement strand
TCCGTCTAGTCAAGGCTATGGATTTTCCCGTGGTCATGTATGGATGTGAGAGTTGGACTGTGAAGAAAGCTGAGTGCCGAAGAACTGATGCTTTTGAATTGTGGTGTTGGAGAAGACTCTTGAGAGTCCCTTGAACCTCAAGGAGAGCCAACCAGTCCATTCTGAGGGAGATCAACCCTGGGATTTCTTTGGAAGGAATGATGCTAAAGCTGAAACTCCAGTACTTTGGCCACCTCATGCGAAGAGTTGACTCATTGGAAAAGACTCTGATGCTGGGAGGGATTGGGGGCAGGAAGAGAAGGGGCCGACCGAGGATGAGATGGCTGGATGGCATCACGGACTCGATGGACGTGAGACTGAGTGAACTCCGGGAGTTGGTGATGGACAGGGAGGCCTGCTGTGCTGCGATTCATGGGGTCACAAAGAGTCGGACATGACTTAGCGACTTATCTGAACTGAAAATGCCATTTATTGATGACAATTAATAATTAAATCACATTTAAATTCACCAAGTTGAAAATAAGATCTCAAGGTGTGACCTACACTCAACATAAATTTACTTAGTATTTATGTAACAGTAGTATCTCTGAAAGTTTTAGTAAAAATTTGGATTTTCAAACAATATTTTTATGGACATTATGTGCATATGCAAATTATCTATCTCAAAGAACCTGAACAATCCAAAAAAGGGACATTCCCATTCTGCCAATAGTATGCTGCTGCTGCTAAGTCGCTTCAGTCGTGTCCGACTCTATGTGACCCCGTAGACGGCAGCCCACCAGGCTCCCCCCTCCCTGGGATTCTCCAGGCAAGAACACTGGAGTGGGTATAAGATTTAGTAAATCACTTACCCTCTCTGAGCTTCTGATTGATTATTTACAAAACAAAAGAAATGATAACTTCTCTTACCTAGTGTTCTTACAAGTAAATGAATGTACCTGTGCATATTTTACAAAGTTTTATGCTGATAACAGGAGAATTTTAATAAGGTCAGATATTATGTCCTTATGTTCTCCTATGGGAAATTTTTAAATTTTATGAATTTACAAAAGATCAATAACTTTATAGATCACAATGTTATCTTTGTTATTCAATCATGTATAATCCATGAATCATTGCTAACCCAGGAAAATTGTGATATTCTCACTAATAGGTTTGGACATTGTTATTATTACTATTATTTTTTTGACTGCACTGGGTCTTTGTTGTTGTATGTGGACTTTCTCTAGTTGCATTGAGCAGGGACTACTGTCTAGTTGCTCTGCACGGGTTTCTCATTGCAGTGGCTTCTCTTGTTGCAGAGTACCGCCTCTTGGGTGCACAGGCTTCAGTAGTTGTGGTGCACAGGCCTAGTTGCCCTGTGGTGTGGAATCTTCCTGCATCAGGGACCAAACCCACGTCTCTTGCATTTGGCAAATGGATTCTTAACCACTGGACCACCAGGGAAGTCCCCTTTGGAGCTCTATCATAAATTTGTCCTACTAGTAGAAAGCTTTTGTGAACTGATTCAAGGTCCTTAATCCTTTTGATTGTAGAATTCTACAGCAGGATGCTAAGCCTAACAAAATAGCTAATAATAATGTTAAAGCTAATTTTAACTCCCTGGTCTTTTTGCAATCTTTTGTCCAAATAGTCAAACTAAAGAGTTACTCTTCTTCCTAGTGTAGCCAAAAACCAGTTATTTCAGCCGTTGGAATACCTTTTCCATTCTAGCTTCTTATGCCTTACCTAATCTAAGAAACCAATGTTAAACATGCTGAATATGAGATCTGATTTAACCCATATTTCATCTGTTGAATTCTATCTCTGTCTCTCATGACTTCATTAGACACCTGTCCCCTGTACATTTTTGGAAATGACAGTGCAATGTAGTGAGACATTGGAGTCTTTAGCTATGTGTGTGCTTAGCAATGTCCAACTCTTTGCAACCCTATGAACTGTAGCCCACCAGGCTCCTCTGTTCATGAGGATTCTTCAGGTGAGAATACTGGAGTGGGTTGCCATGCCTTCCTCCAGGGGATCTCTCAACCTAGGGATCAACCCAGGTCTCATATTGCAAGTGGATTCCTTAGTGTCTGAGCCACCAAGTCTTTAGCTATATAAACGCTTTTTCTTTAATATATATATTTTTTCATTTATTTTGTTTTTACTTTTCACAAGCAGAGTCTTTTCCTCAGGTCAGCTTTTAACAAATACTCATAAAATCATATTGGCAATGCTGGTAAGCATACTCTCTTGGAGAAACCAAGGAGATCCTAATTTTGGAATCCAGAAATCTTTTGGCATCTCTAAATTTGAAAGATGATCTGGGTAGTGAATTTATAACAGTGTGTTCTAATCTTCTTTGGGTTTATGACACCATTATGAATGTACTAGGACACATCTGAAGGGTGTTTCCCTTCCCTACCCTGCCAGTTCCCCGCCAGCCCAGAAAACTGTTTTGATATACTACTTTCTACCTTTAACACTTATCAGGGTGGATAATGAATAAAGCAATGCAAAGGGAAGCTGAACTCAAATTGTTCTTTGTCTATTAAACTATATTTCTACACAGTACGCATTAACTGTACTTCAATTAGAAAAAAAAAAAGACTGAATCTTAAAAAAAAACAACACTATATTTCAATAGCCACAGCACTCAATGTCTTTTACCATAATTTCTTATTTAATTGTAATTTGTTATATTTGCTTTCCCTTTAGACCATAACTTCTGGTGATTCTTGCCTACTATTTAACATAGTGCTCATTACAAAGTAGGTGAAGAATAACAATTTATTAAATGAATGAACCACCTCTCCCAATCCTGATTCCCATTTTCAACAACAAAATTAACTAGTCAAGAGGGAAGTAATCAAGAGGAGGGACATATGAATCAATCCAAGAAAATACAGTCCACCAGTGCTAGGCTATGTGACTCAGTCCCAGTATCACCCACAATAAAGATGTTTCCACAATGACATATAGGTGACAGTGAAGTAAAATGTTAAAATAAGTTATGCTGGATCAACGGCAAGGAATTCCATTACACTTTTTGTTAATTTTAAAATCAAGCAGCTGCTGCCACCTTTTGTTATCAATAATCTTGCCTCTAGCATTTGCTCCTTCCTCTACATAATAACTAAGGCGTATTGAAGGCATACAGGTGATGAGAGTGTCTTATGCACTTTATAAAAATACATTATCACTTTAATCTTGACAGTATGATAAGGTAGATATACTTTTAAGCCCAGTCTATAAATTAGAAAATAAAGCAATAAGGTAAAAATCAATTGCCTAAGGTTCCAAAATATGTAAGAGATAGAGCTAGAATTCAAATCTGCTTCTATTTGAAACCAGAATCTACATTCTTATCTATTAAACTCTATCAATATTAGTTAAAATTCAAGATTACCAGGTTTATTTTAATTCCATTGTATTCAAAGAATACACCTTGTATGATTTCAATTATAACTCAGGATACTGTCTATCTTAGTCAACATTCTTGGTGCACTTAAAGAAAATGTATACTCTGCTGTTGTTGGGTGGAATTCACCATGAATGTTAATTAAATACAGTTGCTTGATGGTGTTTTTTAGCTTTAGATTTTTGTTAATTTTCTCTAACCTGTTCTACCAATTATTTTTTTGCTCTACCAACATTTCTTATATTCTTGCATACAGTGTCAGAATAACATTTATTGCTTGAATAATCTATAGATGGTGACTGCAGCCGTGAAATTAAAAGACACTTGCTCCTTGGAGGAAAAACTATGATCAACATAGACAGCATATTAAAAAGCAGAGACATGACTTTTCCAACAGAAGTCCATCTAGTCAAAGCTATGGTTTTTTCCATCCATCCAGTTATGTATAGATGTGAGAGTTGGACTATAAAGAAAGCTGAGTGCCAAAGTATAGATGCTTTTGAACTGTGGTGGTGGAGAACTCTTGAGAGTCCCTTGGACAGCAAGGAGATCCAACCAGTCCATCCTAAAGGAAATCAGTCCTGAATATTCATTGGAAGGACTGATGTTGAAGCTGAAACTCCAATACTTTGGCCACCTGATGCAAAGAGCTGACTCATTTGAAAATACTCTGATGCTGGGATAGATTGAAGGCAGGAGGAGAAGGGGATGGCAGGGGATGAGATGGTTGGATGGCATCACCAACTCGGTGGATATGAGTTTGAGTAAGCTCCAGGAGTTGGTGATGGACAGGGAAGCCTGGCATGAAGCCCATGGGGTCGCAAAGACTTGGCCACGACTGAACAACTGAACTGAACTGATAGGTATTATTATTGCCTCCATTTTACAGAAGGTAAAACTGAGGCTAAAGGTTGTTTTACTTGTCCATAGCCCCAGAGTAAGTAAGTGCAGCAGGGCTGGGATTTGAATCCTGTCTTTCATACTCTTAAACTTCCCGCTCCTAGTCAATATCCTACAATGACTGCTCTGTGGAAATGCTTTAGATCAAGTCTTTTAGTAGCAATGGAATATTTATTAAAGAAAAATATTTCTCTCTTTAATAAATTGCATATCATAGGAAGACTTTTTGAAGGAGGACAGATGGATTGAAAATCCAAGGTATTTTTGTCTTTTAAATAAGGGCCCAAGAGCTTACATCTTTAGTCTGAGGCTTAAATATGGCTTTTTTTTTTCCCCCAAGGAGAAAATAGCAAAACACTCTGGAGATTGGCAGCATTCCATTGAAGGTCCTAAGGTCTGCGTTTCCAACATTAATGCAGGGCATTCTGACCTTGCTCTGAAACACTAGACAGGATGGGAAGCAAGGGCTGCAAAGCTGCACTTTGTAAAAATGGGATGGAACAAGCCAGGGTTTTGAAAGAGAACTAAGCAAATACCGAGGTCAAGAAACCTATATAAGTGTTATTCCAAATTCAATTCAACACCTGGAAATCAAGTTCTCTATTACTTAAGACCAACAATGATCTTACACTTCTTGAGGCCAATTCATCCAATGAATAAAGTGCCATAAGCACCAAGGACACAGGCTTTCATTATTGGATGATTCACCTGTGATGAAAGAAAAGTTCTGAAGAATTGGGGCTACTTTCCTTTCCTCAGAAAAAATTAGATTTCATTTCAGAAACTGTACTTTCTCTGTTAAAGGGACTGTATTGAATTTGAACATATTAAACATGAATCATTAGATAAAATTGTTTTCACTTTTCTGGAAGGTAGTATAACTATAGCCTACAATTATTTTATGCCCTTTCTGATAGCACATAGAACTTATTATTTATTTAAAATTATAAATAAATGAAATGTAAAAAAATCTCAAACATTTTCAATAATTATATTATTAATTATAACACTGATTATGCTATTCTGAAACTACTTTTTACAATTTAGGATAGACAAAAGTAATTATGTTTACGCCATTAAGAAACAAAATTTTCACAATAGTAGAAAGTGGAATGAATATAAAATCAAAGTATAAACATTGTAATCTTAAATTTATAATATTGTGAACTTGTCTTTCCTTTTAAACAATATTTACATATTGCCCAACTCTGAGCAAGCTTAGAAACAATGACCAATGCAGTAGTAATAAATGTTCCTAAAATCCAGATTGTGGTCTCTAAGTACCATTTCCCAATATTGGGCTCCTTGGATAAATGGATAATTTGAATTCTGGAGCAAGAGATATCTCAGGTGATCCCAAAACATCTTATCATACCAGAAAACAATGACGTTACCAAAAACTACTGAGGTTTGTCAAAAGGATTCGAGAGCCAAACTGATGATACTTCTACACGTCAAAAAATAGTACCATTTGAACATCAGTAAAGGTGCAGTGGATTAAAACATATAAAAACATTTTAAAAGTTCATTCATCATTCATGGACTATGACACAGAATTAGTGGTGAAAGCTGATAAATAAAAAAATATTGGAGAAGGAAATGGCAATCCACTCCAGTGTTCTTGCCTGGAGAATCCCAGGGACGGGGGAGCGTGGTGGGCTGCTGACTCGGACACGACTGAATCGACTTAGCATATGAAATGTACTGCTGGGTTACCAAAAGTTTCTCTTCATAGAAGCATTTCAGCCAATAAGTGAAGAAACAATGATATAATATTAATGCTTTGTAACCACTAATGGCATAATGGACCTATTCTAAACAATGACCAGCTATCAACATCACAAAAAGGGGAGATAATCAGACTTATGTGCTTCCTGGTGGAAGTGCCAATACTTCCCATGAAGTAGCCTTATAAAAACGCAATCCTGAACATAAGGAAGCCAAGTCTTAAGACCTAACTATTAAACTTTATAAGAAGTACAGGGCACAAAGTGTAACTATAAGGCCAATGACTGTTTCTTCAACAAATATATTTCTAGGAAAAGAGAAGGAGAAGAAGGAATAGAAGAGTTAAAAGATGGCTCAGAGGATAAAGCGTCTGTTTGCAACGCAGGAGACCCAGGATTGATCCCTGGGTCAGGAAGATCCCCCCTGGAGAAGGAAATGGCAATCCACTCCAAGACTATTGCCTGGAAAATTGCCAGACGGAGGAGCCTGGTAGGCTACAGTCCATGGAGTGGCAAAGAGTCGGACACGACTGAGTGACTTCACTTTCACTTTCTAAGAGGCATATAAGCAATTGCTATATGTGGACTTTATTTGGATTCTGATGTAAATCAACATAAAAAAAGAAAAAAATAATTATGAGTCACTGATATTTTGATATTTTTAAAAAGAGTTTAATTTTTTAGAGATGCATACAAAAATATGCGTGCTTATAATACTGTGGTAATTTTCACCATATTAACAAAGTAAAAGATAAAAATCTTATGATGATAGATGCAGAAAAAGCTTTCCACAAAACTCAACACCCATTTAAGATAAAAAAAAAAAAAAAAACCCTCTTCAGAAAAGGGCATAAAAACAACCTACCTCAACATAATAAAGGCCATATATGATGAGTGAAAGTGAAAGTCCCTCAGTTGTGTTTGACTCTTTGCGACCCCATGGACCATAGAGTCCATGGAATTCTCCAGGCCAGAATACTGGAATGGGTAGCCTTTCTCTTCTCCAGGGGAATCTTCCCAACCCAGGGATTGAATCCAGGTCTCCCACGTTGCAGGCAGATTCTTTACCAGCTGAGCCACAAGGGAAGCCCCCATATATGATAAACCTATAGCAAAAATTATTCTCAATGATCTAAAACTGAAATTATTTTCTTGAAGATCAGGAACAGGACAAGGATACCCACACTTGCCACTATCATTTAACATAGTTTTTAAAGTCCTAGCCATGGCAATCAGGGAAGAAAGAGAACTAAAAGAAATCCCGATTGGAAAATAAGCAGTAAAACTCCTGCTGTTTACAGATGACATGATACTATACATAGAAAACCCTAAAGATACTATCAGAAAATTACTAGAGCTAATCAGTGAACTTAGTAAAGTTGTAGGATAGTGTATAGGAATCCTTTGTATTTCTATACACTAACTATGAAAATCCAGAAAGAAAAATTAAGGAATCAATCCCATGCATGACTGCAACAAAAAGGATAAGACACGTAAGAATACATTTACCTAAGGAGACAAAACTGATCTTCCCTGGTGGCTCAGATGATAAAGACTCTGCTTGCAATGTAGGAGACCCAGTTTCGACCCCTGGGTTAGGAAGATCCCCTGGAGAAAGAAATGGCAATCCACTTCAGTATTCTTGCCTGGAAAATCCCATGGACAGAGGATCCTGACAAGCTACAGTCCATAGGGTCTCACAAAGTCAGACACGACTGAGCAACTAATGCTTTCAAGGAGACAAAAGAGCTGTATACAGAAAACTCTAAGACACTGATGAAAGAAATCAAAGACGACATAAACAGATGGAGAAATATACCATGTTCTTAGACTGGAAGAATCAACATTGTGAAAATGACTATACTACCCAAAGCAAGCTACAGGATTCAATGCAGTCTGTATCAAATTACCAATGACATTTGTCATGGAACTTTGTCAGAACAAAAAAATCTCACAGTTCATATGGAAACACAAAAGACCTGAATAGTCAACGCAACCTTAAGAAAGAAGAATGGAGCTGGAGGAATCAATTTTCCTGACTTCAGACTATACTGCAAGCCTATATTACAAAGCTATAGTCATCAAGACAGTATAGTACTGGCACAAAAACAGAAATATTGACCATTGGAACAAGATTTCCAGAGATAAACCCACACATCTATGGGCACCTTATCTTTGACAAAGGAGGCAAGAATATAAGTGGTGCTGGGAAAACTGGACAGCTATGTAAAAGAATAAAATTAGAACACTTTCTAACACCATACACAAAGATAAACTCAAAATGGATTAAAGACCTAAAAATGTGTCTGAGAGACATGCAAAAGAAGATAATAAATAGACAGGGATAAGGTTTGATTCTCTGAAGAAACATCTGAACTAGAGATGTATATTTAGGATTTGTCAGCTTCCCTGGTGGCTCAGAGGTAAAGAATCTGCCTGCGATGCAGAAGACGTGTGTTTGAGAGCTGAGTTCCATCCCCGGGTCAGAAAGATGCCCTGGAGAAGGAAATGGCAACCCACTCCTGGGAAATCCCATGAACAGAGAAGCCTGGTGGGCTGCAGTCCATGGAGTCATGAGTCAGATACGACTTAGGGACCACCACCATTTAGGATTTATCGGCAAAAGGGTGGGAATGGGCTTCCCAGGTGGCTCAGTGACATAAAATCTGCCTACCAATGCATGAGACGCGAGTTTGGGACAATTCCCTAAAATAGGTAAAGCGTCTACCTGCAATGCGAGAGACCTGGGTTCAATCCCTGGGTCCAGAAGATCCCCTGCAGAAGGAACTGGCAACCCACTCCAGTATTCTTGCCTGAAGAATCCCATGGACGGAGGAGCCTGGTGGGCTACAGTCCACGGGATCGCAAAGAGTCAGACACAACTGAGCGACTTCACTTCACTTCATTTCACTTCCAGGATTCTTGCCTGGGAAATTCCTTGGACAGAGGAGCCCAGTGGATTATGGTCTGTGGAGTTTCAAAGAGTCTGAGGCGACTGAGTGNGATCGCAAAGAGTCAGACACAACTGAGCGACTTCACTTCACTTCATTTCACTTCCAGGATTCTTGCCTGGGAAATTCCTTGGACAGAGGAGCCCAGTGGATTATGGTCTGTGGAGTTTCAAAGAGTCTGAGGCGACTGAGTGAGTGAGCATGCATTTACAGGAACTGATACAATTACTTAGGGAGAGAATGTATTGCAGAATAAAAGCAAATTAAAGCTTCGGTTTGGTTTGGTTCGGTTCAGTCGCCCAGTCATGTCCAACTCTTTGCAACCCCATGAATCACAGCACACCAGGCCTCCCTGTCCATCACCAANAGCATGTGAGATGAGTGTTATTGTGCAGTAGTTGAGCATTCTTTGGCATTGCCTTTCTTTGGGACTGGAAAGAAAACTGACCTTTTCCAGTCCTGTGGCCACTGCTGAGCTTTCCAAATTTGCTGGCATATTGAGTGCAGCACTTTCACAGCATCATCTTTCAGGATTTTAATGAGTGCCTATTATATACCAGGCACTATTTTAAATTCTTTATATATACTCACATAATCCTCACCATAACCCTAAGAAGTAGATATTACTATTATCTCATTTTCATATATTAGAAAACTGAGGCACATAGGGTGTAAGTCTTATCTACAGTGAGTTTAAGCACTGTAACAAGGATTCATAATCTTGAAGTCTGACTTTGTGTAAGAATAGAATATCCCGGGGCTATGACCTGAAGAGTTCTGATATCTGGTAGAGTATAAGCCAAAAAGGGACTCTGAGAAAAGAGCCAAAGAGGTAATCAAGAAGTAGTTGAGTCAAAGAGCCAAGATACTTCTCAACAGTATGGTGTAATTCCAGTGTGATTCTTACTTGATAAATAATAAGGAAATAATAACTTCTACCATTATATATATACATAAAATAGCTTCTCTGATGGCTCAGATGGTAAAGCATCAGCCTGCAACGTGAGAGACTTGGGTTCGATCCCTGAATCGGGAAGATCCCCTGGAGAAGGAAATGGTAACCCACTCCTGTACTCTTGCCTGGAAAGTCCCATGGACGGAGGAGCCTGGTAGGCTACAGTTCGTGGGGTCGCAGAGTTGGACACGACTGAGCAACTTCACTTTTCGTTTCCTTATAATAGCTTCTGCTGTAACATGTCTTTCCTTCAAATACTTGAAATACATAAATCCAGACACTCAAAATATAATTTAGAAAGGATTTTTCTGAAAGGTTAACAATAGAATTCCTTACTGAAATGATTCATCTTATGATTCTTTTATATGGAGATTTTTCCTAATACATTTAAAATATGATTCAATTTTTAAATCTGTTGGATATGAAAATTTAAAAACATTTGAAATGCAACCTGCACTATGATTTTTTTATATATTTTAGTGTTTTCTAGACTAGGAAGAATTTTCAAGAAGAATGAAGCTTAAAATCTGTCAAATAAAAATGATTAGCTTTTCCTACTGCATAAAGATGATCTTCTTCAAATTTTCAAATCTTGTTTTCAGTTTCAGTGAATAAATTGTTAGCATTTATGTTCTTGGGTTCTAAGGGAGAATCTTCACATTCTCAGGAATTTATTTGCCTTATGGATTAATTATGAACTCCACTTTCATCTGCACATATGCAGTTCTTGAGGAATTTCCAAGCACCAAGTACACTGTACGTGGTGAAAAATGAGTCAAAGATCTTCCTTTCAAATAATCTGTTTGTAATCATCAGTGTAATATTAGCTTATGTTTTTCACTTCAATGAAAAAAACTTGTACCACAGAGCATTTTTTGGCTTGAATTTTTAAAACCTTAATAACNGTACGTGGTGAAAAATGAGTCAAAGATCTTCCTTTCAAATAATCTGTTTGTAATCATCAGTGTAATATTAGCTTATGTTTTTCACTTCAATGAAAAAAACTTGTACCACAGAGCATTTTTTGGCTTGAATTTTTAAAACCTTAATAACAATTCTCGGAGAAGGCAATGGCATCCCACTCCAGTACTCTTGCCTGGAAACTCCCATGGATGGAGGAGCCTGGTAGGCTGCAGTCCATGGGGTCGCTGAGTCAGACACGACTGAGTGACTTCACTTTCAGTTTTCACTTTCATGCATTGGAGAAGGAAATGGCAACCCACTCCAGTATTCTTTCCTGGAGAATCCCAGGGATGATGGAGCCCAATGGGCTGCCATCTGTGGGGTCGCGCAGAGTCGGACATGACTGAAGTGACTTAGCAGCAGCAGCAGCAGCAATAACAATTCTAGAAAATGGAAGATGATTACTTTCTCGTCTACATTTAAGTGTTGGCCTAAAGATAAAATTCAATTATTAACCAGTTAGCTCTAACCTGGAAAAAAAATTAGAAGAAATTGATGCTGTGCTTGACATGAACTGCATTATCTGAGGAAGCCTATGGAAAGTAAATATACTATTAATACGTCTCTTCCCCCGTATCTACTATAAAAGAAAAGGAAATAATAGATATATTGAAGTTTTCAACTACAGGACCAGAGTAGGCTCAGAATCTATCACATATTAATATTGAACTCTAGTCCAATGGTTTTTTGGATGGAGAAATGCAATCTGCATGCTCCTGGGGTCTCCAAGACACAGGAAGTGTGCAAAGCCAAAGATACTTTCATAATAAAACACCCCAATACAAAATAAAAAGTTTAAAGTTTGAAAAAAAAAAAAAACTAAGATGCTATTTTTTTTCTTCATTATGTTAATATTTACCAGTGGTGAAAAAGCAATGGTGGATAAAACTTTTGGTCCCTTAGAAAGAATCAAAACAGTGACACTGTACTACACTGGTAGTTACATTCTTCACCATTATGCACTCAAAATAAAAATATCAGTAAAATGCTAGGTTCACTTAAGAATGTCTTTTACAGGAAATTTCCAGTGGTTCAAACTCAGCACTTTCACTGCCAAGGGTCTGTGTTCAATCCCTGGTTGCGGAACTAAGATCCTGAAGCTGTATGGCACAGTCAAAAGAGCAAACAAAAATGTTTGAAATCTGAAAAGAATGACCTTTATAAAGCAATAAAATGATTACTTTATTAAATGTATACATCTTATTAATGTTCTGTATATTGAAATGAGAAGTATGCCTGAAACCCTTCTGCTATATTCTCAAATATGATATTGTCTCTAGGAAAAGCAATTTGCACAATTAAATAAAAAATGGAACCAGTTTACATTTTCATAAAATATCATTTTTACATGAAAAAAAATACTGACAGACAAATGATGGATTATCAGATTGGGGTATTTGGTATACTTTTCAATTTGTTTTAATTAACAAATAAGCCTGTCACTTCAAGGGAAACAACATATGGTNCAAAGATCTTCCTTTCAAATAATCTGTTTGTAATCATCAGTGTAATATTAGCTTATGTTTTTCACTTCAATGAAAAAAACTTGTACCACAGAGCATTTTTTGGCTTGAATTTTTAAAACCTTAATAACAATTCTCGGAGAAGGCAATGGCATCCCACTCCAGTACTCTTGCCTGGAAACTCCCATGGATGGAGGAGCCTGGTAGGCTGCAGTCCATGGGGTCGCTGAGTCAGACACGACTGAGTGACTTCACTTTCAGTTTTCACTTTCATGCATTGGAGAAGGAAATGGCAACCCACTCCAGTATTCTTTCCTGGAGAATCCCAGGGATGATGGAGCCCAATGGGCTGCCATCTGTGGGGTCGCGCAGAGTCGGACATGACTGAAGTGACTTAGCAGCAGCAGCAGCAGCAATAACAATTCTAGAAAATGGAAGATGATTACTTTCTCGTCTACATTTAAGTGTTGGCCTAAAGATAAAATTCAATTATTAACCAGTTAGCTCTAACCTGGAAAAAAAATTAGAAGAAATTGATGCTGTGCTTGACATGAACTGCATTATCTGAGGAAGCCTATGGAAAGTAAATATACTATTAATACGTCTCTTCCCCCGTATCTACTATAAAAGAAAAGGAAATAATAGATATATTGAAGTTTTCAACTACAGGACCAGAGTAGGCTCAGAATCTATCACATATTAATATTGAACTCTAGTCCAATGGTTTTTTGGATGGAGAAATGCAATCTGCATGCTCCTGGGGTCTCCAAGACACAGGAAGTGTGCAAAGCCAAAGATACTTTCATAATAAAACACCCCAATACAAAATAAAAAGTTTAAAGTTTGAAAAAAAAAAAAAACTAAGATGCTATTTTTTTTCTTCATTATGTTAATATTTACCAGTGGTGAAAAAGCAATGGTGGATAAAACTTTTGGTCCCTTAGAAAGAATCAAAACAGTGACACTGTACTACACTGGTAGTTACATTCTTCACCATTATGCACTCAAAATAAAAATATCAGTAAAATGCTAGGTTCACTTAAGAATGTCTTTTACAGGAAATTTCCAGTGGTTCAAACTCAGCACTTTCACTGCCAAGGGTCTGTGTTCAATCCCTGGTTGCGGAACTAAGATCCTGAAGCTGTATGGCACAGTCAAAAGAGCAAACAAAAATGTTTGAAATCTGAAAAGAATGACCTTTATAAAGCAATAAAATGATTACTTTATTAAATGTATACATCTTATTAATGTTCTGTATATTGAAATGAGAAGTATGCCTGAAACCCTTCTGCTATATTCTCAAATATGATATTGTCTCTAGGAAAAGCAATTTGCACAATTAAATAAAAAATGGAACCAGTTTACATTTTCATAAAATATCATTTTTACATGAAAAAAAATACTGACAGACAAATGATGGATTATCAGATTGGGGTATTTGGTATACTTTTCAATTTGTTTTAATTAACAAATAAGCCTGTCACTTCAAGGGAAACAACATATGGTGTTTTGTTTTGTTTTGTTTTGTTTTTTTGCCCCTGATAAAATTTGAGGGAAATGAACTTTACAACTTCTCAACATTTAAAATCTTATCTAATGAGATTCATGATGATATTAACAGAAAATTTTGGGGGTAATACATAATGAATGGGTTAAAATTCAGAGTATCTGAATAAATCAGGGAACAAATATTTTTCCAATGACCAATGAATAATATTACTACATCAAGCATTAGTGAAAAGAACCATTCAAAGTTTGAGATAGATCATAGTTTTCATACTTCTGGTGTCTGCCCCAAGGGTGAGGCTAGTCTAGAGGCTTGTGCAGACTTCTTGGTGGGAGGGGCTGGCAGGCCTCCTGGGTGGGTGGAACTGGGGTCTTGGCCCTCTTGCAGGCAGGGCTGCATCAGGGGGCATGTCTTGAGGTGGCTGTGGGCTTAGGAAGTCTTTTTCAGCCTGTCTGCTGATGAGTGGGTCTGTGTTCACACCCCGTAGGTTTTTTGGCCTAAAGCACTGGGCTTTCCTGGTAGCTTAGAATGTAAAGAATCTGCCTGCAATGCAGGACACCTGGGTTTGATCCCTGGATTGGGAAGATCCCCTAGAGAAGGGAATGGCTACCTATTCCAGTGTTCTTGCCTAGAGAATTCCATGGACAGAGGAGGCTGGCAGGCTACAGTCTATGGGGTCGCAAAGAGTCGGACCAGACTGAGTGACTAACACTTTTACTTCCATCCAAGCACTGGAGCCTGCAGGTGTGGTGGCTGGGGCCAGGTCTTGGTGCCAATTATCCAAACAAGATGTCTGCCTTGAACTCTGCCAACCAGAGTTCAAGTAGATGAACACTCCCCAATATTTCTACCACCAGCTTTTATGACCCCAGAGATAGCCTTCCCAGGACACCCTCCAAAACCAGTAGGTAGATCTGGCTCCATGACTATGAAGTTACTGCCTTTGCCCAGGGTTCAGGTGTACAGAAGACCATATCTGTGCACTCCAAGAGTAGAGTCTCTGTTTCACCTGATTCTGTGGAGCTCCTGCAATTAAGTCCCGCTGGCCTTCAAAGCCAAATGCTCTGGGGGCTCCTCCTACCGATGCAAGACCCCCAGGCTGGGGAGACTGATTTGGGGCTCAGAAATCACACTTCTGCAGAAGAACTTCTGCAATAGAATTACTTTCCAGTTTGTGGGTTTCCCACTCCACAGGTATGGTATTCAATTATATCATGAGTGTGCCCCTTCTACCATCTCTCTATTTTTTAACTTTTAATTTTATTTTGGAGTATAGCTGATTAACAACCTTGTGATAGTTTCAGGTGTAAAGCAAAGTGGTTCAATTATACCTTCTACCATCTCTTTGGACTTTATGTCTTTGGATGTAGAATATACTTTTTGGTAAGTTCCAGTCCTTTTTATCAGGAGAATGCAATGGAAATCCACTCCAGTACTCTTGCCTGGAAAATCCC
Organism: Neotragus pygmaeus; assembly: GCA_006410875.1. NCBI lineage: Eukaryota > Metazoa > Chordata > Mammalia > Artiodactyla > Bovidae > Neotragus > Neotragus pygmaeus. Next base: position 2,067,895 of record SJYV01018739.1, on the reverse strand, counting down.
ATGGATGGAGGAGCCTGGTGGGCTGCAGTCCATGGGNGACTTTATGTCTTTGGATGTAGAATATACTTTTTGGTAAGTTCCAGTCCTTTTTATCAGGAGAATGCAATGGAAATCCACTCCAGTACTCTTGCCTGGAAAATCCCATGGATGGAGGAGCCTGGTGGGCTGCAGTCCATGGGGTCGCTAACAGTCGGACACAACTGAGCAACTTCACTTCCACTTTTCACTTTTATGCGCTGGAGAAGGAAATGGCAGCCCACTCTAGTGTTCTTGCCTGGAGAATCCCAGGGACGGGGACCCTGGTGAGCTGCCATCTATGAGGTTGCACAGAGTCGGACACGACTGAAGTGATTTAGCAGCAACAGCAGCAGCAGTCCTTTTTATCAATAGCTGTTCAGCAGTTAGTTTTGGTTTTAGTGTTCTCTTAGGAGGAGATGAGCTGAAGTTCCTTCTACTCTGCCATCTAGTCTCCCATCTTTTTGCCAAAAGGCAAGATGAGTGCATAAAAGATGGGTCCAAGCTATCTTTCTCTGTCATTAGCTTCCCCTCTTCCATAGCATGGACTTCAGACCGTACCCCAGGAGGCACAAGGTTTCACATGCTCAGAAGCAGATCACTGGGCAGTCCTGCTCACCTGCCTGCCTCAACCAGGGCCTGGGGTCCAGCTCCCTCTCCCACCCAGCATTGTGTGCCTGCTGCAGCTTCACACCACCAGGCCGGCTGTCTAGCTGCTGTCCCTCCTGTATGTGTATGTATATGAGACAATTTTCTCAGAGGTGTCTAAGTGATATCTTTCCAAAGTTCTAGCTTCTTGGGATTGATGGGAGAAATGCCACTCAGTCTAACCTCCTCTGTAAAGACAGTATTGCTCTGGCTTTACTGCCAGGGTCCAGCTCCGGTGGATCCAGGGTGATTCGAAGCTTGTGGGGGGTCCAGCCCCAGTGGATCCAAGGTGATTCGAAGGGGAGACGGATAGGCGAGGAAAAACTTAGTTATTTAGAAATATAAGATTCGATTAGGAAGAAATAGTGTAGTAGGAAAATTAGTGGAGAAAAGAGGCTGATTGACTTGGTTACATGGAAAGCCAATAAAGGAACTTGCACCATCTACTTTGGGTCATAGGCACCAGTTTGAATATCGGAAAGTGCCCCGCCTTGGGCTCTCTCTCATACGGATCTTAAAAGCTGGGACAAGTAAGCTGGGACAAGTAAGCAGACGTGGTGAACCTCCACGTTCCAAGATGGGAATTCAGCCGAAAAAGGGAGAAAAGAACAACATGGGGAAGCCCAGCATTGGTGCAAAACTCCAAAAACTATTTTTCAAAATCAGCTTATATACCCCAAGTTGTAAATAATGGAATATGCAGAGTTATGCAGGGGCAGCAGTCCTGACCCTCACTGAGACAAGGCTTTCTTTTTGCATACCCTCCCGTATACCAAAGGTCTCAGGTGGTTTACATTATCTTCTGGCCAAGAGGCCTGTTAACATTTTTAGGCTCTCTTCCTGAATAACTGTCTATCAACCAGAAAACTCCTTTTCCCTAGAAGTGTTTTTTCTTTACTCTGCATCATCCTCAAAGTACTAAATAAAGTTACATTCCTGTAGAACAAAGGTGCAGTGGGTTATAACAAAGAAAGCACTCAACTCAAAGATCTAGTGTTGCTAATACCAGGTCTACTACCTGTTTTTCTATATACCAACTATATCTGAAAATAAAAGATATGAAAATTTGGCAGCAAGTATTGGCTCAACAAATGAAACCTTTAATCAGTCCTATTCTAATGATTTTGACTCCTCAGAAGCCCCTACATTCCCAGGATGTTTTAAGCTTCCTGTGCCTCCCGCAGTCAGGAGGCCTCAAACAATCACATGCGCAGTTGTAAGAGTCCTGTAGTCAGGCTAGAAAGCCATCAGAGGGGTTTTTGGTTTGAAACACTCTATTATGCCCAGGAGATTTATAATCTAAAAGCTCTAATTTTTCCCAGAAAAAGGTGGTGGGGGGACAGCCCCCTGTTAATGACAGAAGAGTAGGTGGAAAGCATAACACAGTAAAGCAGGCAGACTCTGATCTTGGGGGGTGGATGCTCAGGAAATTCCAGGGGGAACCCCTGAAGTCTGATCATGTCCTTGCGTTTTGTCAGGCTTGCTTCCTTCCACATGACCTTGTCACGGGCGGGATTCCTCACGCTGGCCCCCGGCACTTTACCTGTGTTCCAGGTAAGTATCATTTCAACTTGCAAGAAAAATGTACTGCATTATTCCATTGCCAAGCCAAACCTGAAATCAAAACACACAGAGGATGCAAAATAAAAATGGCTGTATACAAACATAAGGAATTGTCTCTGTCTGGTCACATCCTACGCAACATTTAGACTCAACATTTAGAATTTCAGATTCAGCAGAAGTCTTACAGATACTTCAGCTAATCCTCACTTTTCAAAGATGAGGAAACTGTGGCCCAGAAAACCTAAGCGTCTTTTTCAATTTTTTACAATGAGCTAATGCTAGAGAAGGACTGAAAACCACAGGCTTTTTTTCTATTTCATAACTTAATCATCTAATTGTTTTCTTCCTTGATTGTCAGTTCCCTATCTCTAAACCTAGATTTAGGCTTCCTAAACACAACAAAGGGACACAGCATGCTAAAGAATTAGTTAAGTCGAATTAAATAACCCTATTTACTTAAAAAAAGAGAGAGAGCAAGATAGGTTTGTTAAATGCTGAGAAGTTCATAATAGTCTAGTCATTTGACACAGGTTCTTAGGTTTCAATTACAGGAAAATATTATTGCCAAAGTCCACAAGTGCTATCCTAATTTTTCAGATTACTTCCTCAGAAAGTGTGCTTTTGATCTGTTCTTCCATAGAAGAATAAATGTGCAGACTTCAATGCTTAATAAAGTTGAAAGCTTCTCCCTGGGGTAACTGAAATTCTATCAAAGGGGCGATAGACCTGGTTGCAGCTGCAGCAAAGAAGTGCCATATAAAGCCAAGTGGAAAGCAGTTAAACATCATTGGTGGTACAGGGCTATTGAACACGGTCATATTAATTGGAATCTATTGCACAGGACATTCCACTACATGCTGGGCAAATGACCCTGAAAGTTTTGAGTCTCTCCAGTGTATAAAAAAAAGTTCAGATGTAAAAATAATCATACAGATGGTGGCTTCTCTATCCTTGAATGGGAACAGATACCCTGAGATATAGGTGGCTGAAAATTTTCTTTTTTAAATAATGCCCTTTGAGTGAGTCCCCATATATGCATCTTCTTTTACAATCACTTGAAAACTTGTCTTCTAATAATTTCACACAGAGCTTTCACCATAGCAACATTCAAAAGAATAAAACTAATGAAACACAGCAACTTTTACATTTTAACTTTTGTGCTTTGGGAAAATTCCAACTAAAAGATACAAGGCAGTTCAAGTTGGAGTTTCTTTATTGCTCCCAAAGTGAATAACTTCTAATAAAATAGAAAAATTAGAGAATTTTAAAGCCAAGGTAGTATGGAACATGTTTCAGGTACACCAGGATGCAACCCTCTGCACTTCTGATTTAAATTTCTATATCCTTAGCTGGTCATATTGTTCCTGATTGCAGGCTGTGTGTAAAGAGCAATCACCATATTTGTCTTTTAGACAGAAGCATTTCTGAGCTTTATTACAGGCCCTTTATCTTACTCTTTAAACTGAGTATTCACGGCAGATGGTGGCTGCAGCCATGAAATTAAAAGACGCTTACTCCTTGGAAGAAAGTTATGACCAACCTAGATAGCATATTGAAAAGCAGAGACATTACTTTGCCGACTAAGGTCCGTCTAGTCAAGGCTATGGTTTTTCCAGTAGTCATGTATGGATGTGAGAGTTGGACTGTGAAGAAGGCTGAGCACCGAAGAATTGATGCTTTTGAACTGTGGTGTTGGAGAAGACTCTTGAGAGTCCCTTGGACTGCAAGGAGATCCAACCAGTCCATTCTGAAGGATTTCAGCCTTGGAATTTCTTTGGAAGGAATGATGCTGAAGCTGAAACTCCAATACTTTGTCCACCTCATGCGAAGAGTTGACTCATTGGAAAAGACTCTGATGCTGGGAGGGATCGGGGGCAGGAGGAGAAGGGGACGACAGAGGATGAGATGGCTGGATGGCATGACCAACTCAATGAACATGAGTTTGAGTGAACTCTGGGAGTTGGTGATGGACGGGGAGGCCTGGTATGCTGCGATTCATGGGGTCTTAAAGAGTCAGACACGACTGAGTGACTGAACTGAACTGAACTGAAACTGAGTATTAAAAAAAAAAACCCACAAGATATAATATCATCAATGGGTAATCTTGAAATGTCAGAATTGTCATCAAGATATAGCTACCTGATAAGAATAATCCCAAATGATTTCCCAAATTTTGCAGAATTTTATAAATAAATTACCTAGAATACAAGTCAGTGAAAACACAAGCCCTAGTTAGATGATGACTAGAGGGTAAATGTCCTTTAAAAGTACCACACTTCAAGCAAACTTTCATTTACTCAAAACTGGAAGCCAAGACATTACTTTGCTGACAAATGTCCATATAGTCAAAGCTATGGTTTTTCCAGTAGTCATGTATGGATGTGAGTTGGATGATAAAGAAAGCTGAGTGTCGAAGAACTGCTGCTTTTGAATTGTGTTGTTGGAGAAGACTCTTGAGAGTCCTTTGGACAGCAAGGAGATCCAACTAGTCCATTCTAAAGGAGATCAATACTGAATATTCATTGGAAGGACTGATGCTGAAGTCGAAACACCAATATTTTGGCCACCTGATGCAAAGAACTGACTCTTTTGAAAAGACCCTGATTCTAGGAAAGATTGAAGTCAGGAGGAGAAGGGAATGACAGAGCATGAGATGGCTGGATGGCATCACTGACTCAATAGACATGAGTTTAAGTAAGCTTCAGGAGTTGGTGATCAACAAGGAAGCCTGGTGTGCTTCAGTCCATGGGGTCACAAAGAGTCAGACATGACTGAGCAACTGAACTGAATGGAACTGAACTGATGGTTTTTCTAGTAGTCATGGATGGATATGAGAGTTGGACTATAAAGAAAGCTGAGTGCCAAAGAATTGACGCTTTTGAACTGTGGTGTTGGAGAAGATTCTTGACAGTCACTTGGACAGCAAGGAGATCCAACCAGTCCATCCTAAAGGAAATCAGTCCTGAATATTCACTGGAAGGACTGATGTTGAAGCTGAAACTCCAATACTTTGGCCACCTGATGCAAAGAACTGACTGTTTTGAGAAGACCTTGATGCTGGGAAAGATTGAAGGCAGGAGGAGAAGGGGGCAACAGAGGATGAGATGGTTGAATGGCATCACCAATTCAATGAACATGAGTTTGAGTAAACTCCGGGAGTTGGTGATAGACAGGAAAGCATGGTGTGTTGCAGTCCATGGGGCTGCAAAGAGTGGGACACAACTGAGCAACTGAACTAAACTGGAAGCCCCAAATTCTTATGTACATCAATCCTTTCATCAAGCTATATGACACATACTAAAAAGATGCTGTTTATATTACATCCATGTCCTTGTCTTCCCCAGGGATCAACACATAATGTTGATTGGATTTTTGTTAACATATTTATATAAAACATATCATTCATGAGAAATCCAAACACCAAAATCAACTCATTTGCAACCATCTTTTCTTTAATTAAAGCAGTTCAAACAACCATGCGTTTTTTTCTTTCATAATGATAACAGGTATCTTCTTTATATTTACCTTTCTACCAACAAATGAAATTTTGATGATTTCTACCTTTCATAAGATGATTACTTCAGAGTCAATTGGAGCTCCCAACAGGTAGGAATTATTACTGCCAAGGAGAACAGGGAGATATTTACAACCAGAGCTCATTAGACAATAGTATCTCTGGAAAACCTACCACTTTGCCAAAGGTCAAATATCAATCAATATAGTATTTAGGTAGCCGCAACATGACCTCTGAGTCACACTCCATTGGGTAGACTAGAACTCATAAAAGATAAATGACATATGAAAGAGTATGATATTCTATTCCAGGCCTTGCTTCCCCCAGGTAATGTCTTGCATTAAATGAGAGCCAAAACAAGACTTAATGGAGATTACAAGATAGGCATATTAGGCCCTGCCAAATTTTCTCCTTAGATTGAGTAACTCTGGTCATCACTGCTTTCACTAATGATTACAGTAACAGTCCAACATGGTGGCTATCACTGAAAAAAATGTTAGCAGGATATTAAATGAATCTTTCTCCTACCACGTCTTTATATTGTTCATAAAGCTTTCTTCCACAGCCCTTTACTAAAACTGCTGTGGCCATAATATTCTGTGAGGGATGTGAACAAGCACTATACTACAAGTGGCTTCACTATAAAATACAATGGAAGATAGTAATCTGCAGTGAGAATGTGCTTTTCCTAGATTACTTACTTTCATAAATGTGTATCACTTAATATTAATATTACTCAAACTATTTATCTGTATGCATATTGGGTTACGAAAGTAGCAAATTTTTTTCCCCAGAGTACAAATGTTTTCAAGCAATCATGTTATTGTTGTTATTTTTCTTAGTGACTGGTAAACTGTGATCATTTTACCTGCCTAAAAAACCTAGCAGAGACATTTGAGGAGCGCTTGATGGTCCACTTAACTAAAAATCAGTCATTGTCAAAATAGCACTAGGTTTGGAATCAAACAAATCTAATTTGAATTCAAACTACAATACCTATAAATTCTGTGTAAATTCTGAACATTTAGATCAGATTATATAAATTCTCTAATCCTCAGTTTTTCATTTCTAAAATGAAATGATAATACTTTCAACACAGGGTTGTTATGAGGATTAAACGTGATAATAAATTTAAAATCCTCAGCATATGTCAGACACATAGTAATTACAAGGATAAATGGTAGCTATCAGGGCCACCAACAGACTTTACAGGTCTTTTGAATTAGAAAAAGCCCTGTGGGGACTCCATTTGGAAAGCAGAGCATGAAATGGATTTTAACCTCCTCTGGACCCCCAGCCAGGTGCTTCCATACAGTATATAAACTGCACAACTGTACTTAGAAGCCTTAAGAGGTACTATCAACTATAGCACATACATTTCTATCATTCAAATAATTCCTTGTGAATAAGCTTTTTCCTCTCTCTAGGAAGCCCCTGCTATTTTGATGTGCAATGAAAATAAGAAGATGATGAGACAGATAATTTCACACACTACTGGTGGAAGTATAAATGGTATAATGTTTCTGGAGTTAAAAATGGTAATATTTGCTAAAACTCTTAAACAGGTTTATATCTTTGGGTTTAGTAATTCCATTTTGAGACCTTACTCTAAAAATAATCAGAGATACAGAAAAATATTTGTATAGCATTATATGTAATAGTAAACATTGGAAACTATCTAAACATATGATTATAGTGAAATGAACTACTATGCATCACTTAAATTGCTTCTCAGCGAAGTTTTACTAGTAGAGCAAAATCTCACTAAAATGCTGAGTGGAACAAGCAGAATTCAGAATTGCATATTTACATGATTCCGTTAAAATATATTGAAAGAATCCTGGGATAAACTAACAACAGGTGATTTTTTTTCCCCCCAACATTGCAGGGCATGCAGGATCCAAATTCCCCAACCAGGGGTCAAACCCACACCTTTGCAGTGGAAGTTGAGTCTTAAACATGGGACCGTCAGGGAACTCCCTTCAAGTTCTTGACACATTCTCCTTAGACTTAGCATTTTTATTATTATAAGCAAAAAAGGAGGTTTTTTTTTAATTTTTGAAAAATTGCTTAGAATAAGAGATTTGTTAGTTCATTAGCACTGGTCCTTTAATGAGTTAATTAATATGCAACACAAAGAAAGAGTGAGTAGGTAATTTAATGTGGTGGGAAGGAAGATAACAGGAATTCCTAGAAATGAGATTACTTTGAGGAATATGAATCATACAGGAGAGGATAGCTGAAGCTTTAACTTGGTTGCAACTAAACAGTATAAGGGATGTCTGCTTCTGGACAGATATACTAAGGTATATCTAGTTCTGGAATAAATAGAACCAGACATACCCTCCCTTCTGAAATAACCAAAACTCTGATAAAATATATCAAATGATAGTTTTAAAGATGATGAGCATTAGGCGAGAAAGAATAGTGAACTGTGAGTCAGAAAACAACAAAATGAGTTTGACATTTACCCAGCTTACTGGCTTGAGAAAGTTTCCAGGCTGTGACGTAGGGAGAAATATCCAAGTAGTCTATCTTCCTGACTTGAAGAATTAAAGCTGGGCTTTTGAATGACCAAAAGAACTACAGTTTACAAAGCAGAGTCCCAGAGAGGAGAAAGCTGCATTGAGAGAATTTCAGAGGTCTATACAGGTTCTACCTGGAGCTGAGTACTGATCAATACATATATTAAGAAAACTACTAGAGACTGAGAGGAAAAACATTCGATAATCCTCAGACCTTAACAAGACTAGAGAGAAAATATAATAGAAACTGACCTAGAAATGACACAGATGATAGAATTAGTAGATAAGGACATTAAAGTATGTATTATAACCAATACTATAACTATATTCCACAATTTCAGTATGTTAGAGGAAAGACAACATATAGAGATATGAAAGATTTTTTAAGACACAAAATTAATTTCTAAAGATGAAAAATGACATCTGAAATAAAAAATACACTTGATAGAATTAACTAGAGGAATATATTGCAGAAGAAAAAGTTAATGAAATAATGTGGAAAGAGAAACTAGCCAAACGAAAAATACAAAGGATAAGGGAGAGGACGTAAAAAAAAGTAACAGAACATCCAGTCTGCAGAATTTCAAGCAGCTTAACCTAAGTGTAACTGAAGTCCCCAAAGGAAAAGATAGATAGGAGGACAGAAAAAACTTTAGACGACATAATGGCTAAAAATTTCCCAAATTTGATAAATATTGCAAACCCATGAATCTAAGATTCCCAGTAAACTACAAGAACAAGAGACACAATGAAAACTATAGCAAGACATATTATAAACAAATTTCTTAAAATCATAGATAAAAGAAAACCTTAAAAACAACCAGAGGAAAAAGACACATTATGTACACAGGAACAAAAACTACAGATCTCTCACTGAAAACAACGGAAGCTGGAAGATAGGAACACTTTTAAAATACTGAGAGAACTAAACTGTTTACCTAGATTTCTACACTCAGCAAAATTATCTGACAAAAATTCTGCTGCCGCTAAGTCACAAAAATGAAGGTAAGATAANTACAGATCTCTCACTGAAAACAACGGAAGCTGGAAGATAGGAACACTTTTAAAATACTGAGAGAACTAAACTGTTTACCTAGATTTCTACACTCAGCAAAATTATCTGACAAAAATTCTGCTGCCGCTAAGTCACAAAAATGAAGGTAAGATAAAAACTATTTCAGATATACAAAGTCTGAAAGAATTCATTACAAGCTAGCAAGACTGCACTATTTTAAAAAAAATGTTAAAGTCCTTCAATCAGAAGGAAAATAACAGACTGAAATCTTGAACTATACAAAGGAACGAAAAATATCAGAAATGGTAACTATATAGTTAATTAGAAAGATATTTTCTCTTATTATTTAAATCCCTTTGAAAAATAATTGACTGTTTAAAGCAAAATAATAATGTCTTGAGTTTCATAAAATATGTAGAAGTAAAATGTATGACAATAATAGTACAAACACTTGAAACACGAAAGTATATTATTACAAAGTTGTTATACTATGAGAGATAATTTCGTATCACTTGAAGACAGATTATGATGTCTTAAAGATGTATGCTGTAAACATGTACAATCACTAAATAACTATCAAAGATTTACAGCTAATAAACCAACAAAGAAATAAATGTTAAAAAAATAAAATAAAAATGTTCAGTTAATCTAAAATAAGGCAGAAAAACAGAAAAAGTAAANTTCGTATCACTTGAAGACAGATTATGATGTCTTAAAGATGTATGCTGTAAACATGTACAATCACTAAATAACTATCAAAGATTTACAGCTAATAAACCAACAAAGAAATAAATGTTAAAAAAATAAAATAAAAATGTTCAGTTAATCTAAAATAAGGCAGAAAAACAGAAAAAGTAAACAAAGAACAAGTAGAAGGCACAAGTAGAAAACAAATAGCAAGATTACACATTTAAACACAAACATTTTGATACTCACATTTAATGTAAATAATTTAAACATCCCAACTAAAAGACAGAGATTGTCAGACTAGATAAAAGAAGAAGACTCAACAATATCTAAACTCACTTAAAAGCAAAATTACAAAGAGGTTTCATATTAAAGAAAAAACAAAATATGCCATGCTAACACTAATGAAAAAGCTGTAGAGACTATATTAATAACAGACAAAGTAATTTCAGAGCAAATAAAGTTTCCAAGGATAAAGAGGGTCATTTTGTAACTATAAAGGGATCAATTCATTAAGAAGACAGAATAATTCTAAATATGTGTATACCTAGTGCCAGCACATTAAAATACATGAAACTAAAATGGTGAACTTCAAGGTGAAAAAAGCTTGCCATTAGATTTCAGAGATTTCAATCACCCTCTCTCAATAATTGACAAGTAGACAAGAAATCAGCAAAGGTATAGAAAACTTGAACAACATATTAACCAGCTTGACCTAATTGACATTTATTGAACAAACACAACAGCAGAATGCACATTTTCTTTAGTGAATCTGGAACATTAACAAAGCTAGACTGTATATCCTGGGTCATAAAACAAAATTTAAATTTTTGAATGAATTAAAATCATTTAAAGTATGTTCTCTGAATATAATTACTTCAGATATCAATAATAAAGATTTCTGGAGAACAACCTAAAATTTGAAAACCAAAAAACATGCTTCTAAATAACCAATGTGTCAAATAAATCAGTAGGGAAATTATAAAGTCTTTGCAACTCTGGAAACAACCTAGATGTCCATCAACAGATGAATGGATAAGCAAGCTGTGGTATATATACACAATGGANGGTTGCCCTGCAGGCATGGCTTGGTTTCATTGAGTTAGACAAGGCTGCAGTCCTAGTGAGATTAGATTGACTAGTTTTCTGTGAGTATGGTTTCATTGTGTCTGCCCTCTGATGCCCTCTTGCAACACCTACCACCTTACTTGGGTTTCTCTTACCTTGGGTGTGGGGTCTCTTCATGGCTGCTCCAGCAAAACACAGCCACTGCTCCTTACCTTGGACAAAGGGTATCTCCTTACTGCCGCAGTTCCTGACCTTCAACATGAGATAGCTCCTCTAGGCCCTTCTGCGCCACTGCTCCTCCTGGCCCGAGGGCCCTGGCCTCAGGCATGGGTGGCTCCTCCCAGCCACCTCCCTTGGCCTCAGGCCCTGGGTGGCTCCTCAGGGTCACCGCCCCTGACCTCGGACGCAGGGTAGCTCCTCTCGGCTGTGCTCAGTTCACCGCCGAAACATTATAGACATCCATAAATTTCAAATTATTAAAGCATCTTCAACTTTACTAGTTATCAGAAACACGCAAAGTAAAATAAGGAGATAGCATTTTTCATCCATTAGATTGACAATAAAAGACCATAATAATAATCATTGCTCTTAATGAAGAAATGGGAAGTTTCCAATTTTCTTTTAAGGATATAAATTGCTATAGCTTGAGAAGAGCAGTTTAACATTATCTAGCAAAGTTTAAACTGCATATATGATGAAGCAAGGATGTACTTCAATGATGCAGAAACAGCATTTGAGTTTTGCCAACCTCTGTGGCAAAAATGCTCAACAAACTAGAAACAGATGAGAACTTCCTCAAGCAGATAAAGTACAACTAGAGATGTGGATTTGATCCCTGGGCGAGGAAGATCTGGAGTAGGAAACGACAACCCACTCCAGTATTCTTGCCTGGAAAATCCCATGGACAGAGAAGCCTGGTGGGATATAGTCCATAGAGTCACAGAGGGTCGGACAAGACTGAGTGATTGAGCACACACACAATATCAACTAGATGGTGACAGACTGAAGACTAGATTCTTTTCTCTAAGATCAGGAATAAGCAAGGTATCTGCTCTTTCATTTATATTCAACCTCATACATACTGTAGGATCTAGCCATGACAATTGGGAGAAAAGGAAAAGTAATAAAAGACATCCAGATAAGAAAGGAAGGGGAAAACTCTGCATTTGAAGTTGATATACTCTTATATGTAGAAAATTTTAAGAAATACACCAAAAAAAACACAAGAACCATTAAACAAACTCTACAAGTTTGCAGGATTCAAGATCAATATACAAAATTCAATTATATGCACTACCAATGAAAACCCAAAGCAAAATTAATTTTAAAATTTCCATTTATAGTAACATCAAAAGTAATAAAATACTGAGGAGAATTCCCTGGTGGTCCAGTGGTCAGGACTCTGCACTTTCACTACCGAGGGTGAGGTTTCAATCCTTGGTCAGGGAACTAAGATCCTGCAAGCCATCTGGCATGGCCAGAATAGAAGAAAAAAGAAGTCTGCATTCTCTGGTTTGGTGGATACTTAAAACTGAGTCTTTTGTTTGCTTGTTTTTTAAAATTTGGCCACACTTTACAGCACGATGCAGCTTGCAGGATCTCAGGTCCCCAACCAGGGGTAGAATCTAGGCCACAGCAGTGACAGCACAGAATCCTAACCATTGGGTCACCAGGGAACTCCCTATTCATAAAGATGGCTTTATGAGTCCTTTGGTGACTAACCTGATAGACCCTTCCAACTGCAGCAACCATGACATGGACCTTTCTTTCTGTATTTACAGCTACTGATCCACCCTTAACTACGACTAGAAACAACAGTCAGCTTGTCAGATTCTCTGCAGGAGACCAATTATCTTCCCAGGCAATCTTCTCTGACAAATGTCTTGCTTTGTGAAATTACGAATTTTCCTTATTATTTAAGTTAATTTAGTTTTCGTTTAGGTTATCTGGAACCAAAGGCACTTTTACTGATAATATTGATATGTTAACTTTTTTCTCTTCCTGGTATGGTTCATTTATGGACAGGGAGTGGCTGATTCTACGTTTGATTTCTCTTCAGGAAATTTCAGTGGTCCTGTTTTGGAAACTCTAAGCTTATTGCCTTCAAGGCCTCAGAGAATATTGAGAAAACTAATAAGTTGATCGTGGTTATGAATAAAAATTATAGTAATGAATTATTTTTAAAAGCCTTGAGAACTTTATCCAAAAATAAACTAAGGGCAGATTTCCCAGATTTTTCTTCTCAAACCTTCCTAAATGAGTTTTTTCTGAGATTGACAGATTTTATTTTCACTGTATTTTGAAAATTAAATGTAATGCCCATGTGTTTTAAGCAGTAATTGTAATATATTTGCCTTAAAAACTGACAAGAAATGAAAAGAACTAGAACAAAGAGCACTAATTTTGTACCCAGCTGCATGCTAAACACACAATGAGCCAATTTGAACCCAAATATAACTGCTATTTTCAGATGTCTGTTTAATTTCATAAGTAACACATGAATGTATTCTATTATGAAAAATTCAAACAATCTCCAAGTTCCTTTCCTTTTTATAACTATTTGCATACATACACACATATAACTTTAAATATTTTATATAAATGTAGTCATCATGAATATACTATTCTGTGGTTTGCATTTTTACTTAATAATTTATTTTGAAAAAATTTCCAAGTCAGTATACAGGGCTTGGGCTTCCCAGGTGGCTCAGTGGTAAAGCATCTGCCTGCAGTGAAGGAGACGCAGGTTCGAACCCTGGATTAAGAAGATTGCCTGGAGAAGGAAATGGCAACCCACTCCAGTGTTCTTGCAGAAAATCCCATAGACAGAAGAGCCTGGCAGGCTGCAGTCCATGGAATCGCAAAAGAGTTGGACACAACTTGACTAAACAATACAGAGCTCATGTTAACAACAACATAATATTCAATAATGGAGTACATATAATTTATTTAACCATATCTAGTAACTGATATGGAGGAGGTAATGGCACCCCATTCTAGTACTCTTGCCTAGAAAATCCCATAGGAGGAGGAGCCTGGTGGGCTGCAGTCCATGGGGTTGTAAAGAGTCAGACATGACTGAGCGACTTCACTTTCACTTTTCACTTTCACTCATTGGAGAAGGAAATGGCAACCCACTCCAGTGTTCTTGCCTGGAGGATCCCAGGGACGGGGAGCCATCTATGGGGTCTATGGAGTTGCCGTCTATGGGGTAGCACAGAGTCGGACACGACTGAAGCAACTTAGCAGCAGCAGCAGCAGTAACTGATATTTAGATTCCTTCCAATTTTCAGTTGTTACTATATTTCAGTAAACCATAAACATTTCTTTATTCATATTTTTCTGTAGCATTTTAAAAAATAGATGCAGTATATACCAGGAACAATAAAATATCCTTTAACTTACTCCCATATGCTTGCATAAAGTTCTTGCTTCAACAGCATGTAAAGAATTATCTAAAACAGGGTGTAGTGATATATCATTTGAACAAATAGGTTACTGCCTGTATGGACATTACCTAAAATAGTATACTTAATAAATGTCTCATGTCTCAAAATGGAACTGCAACAGACAAATTCATGAGCTGACTAACCTAATTGAGAATGCAAGCTGACTTTGGGCATGGCCTAAAAGACCAAATTTCTTTTTTTCTTCTTTTCTTGCCTCCCTCCCTCTCCTTCTCATACTTGTCAATATCACTAGTCATTCATTAAATATGTTAGAATACACCTTTCATGTCTTGGTATTTCCATGACCCACTGAGGTATATTTGTGTAATAATTATTACATACAGACAACTATTAATACTAAGAGGTGTTTCTAATTTTCACCAAGAGAAGACTAAAAGATCAGTTTTTAAAAAGTGGTCCTCTTTTAAGCAGCTACAGAATTATACTTGTCAAGCTATTTGTTTGTCATTATAAGGAAAGAATTGCATTATATTTTTATTTCCTGAAAGAAACCTGTGCCATGCTTTTCATGTTATCATGTAGTCTATAAATAGATTTTTCTCATTCAGCAGAAAGGAAGCAGAAATTTGATAAGTTTTATATACGGTATCAAATATTCCTGAGGTTCATGGGTCAACAAACCAACACCAAATGTTCCTCACATATTGCTGTCTGCATTAGCAGTAATTCTTAGTTTAGCAACCTAAGAAGAATATTGTAACAGAATCAAGGTCTGAAGGCATCAGAGGGTATTTTTAGACTTCTGTGGGGTCATGATCTGCTCTTTTTAGGTGTGGATTTCAGGTATTAAAATTCAATAACTAGTTTTCCCAACTTCGTAAAGCCCTTAAGACAAAATGCATGATGAAAAATTCCTTGGGGTCCTAACAGTTACAAAAGATACATTTTAATTTTAATTCCAACATTCTTCTCAGAAGTTCTTCAGCTTGTTTACTGCTGTGTCCTAGGTCTTTCCAGGCAGCCGGTTGTAAAAACCTGTGATTTGGTAGTGCAAGAGCCCCACGCAAAGTTATTCCAATGAGCACAAAGGCCCAGTTAGTCAGTCAAGTGCAGTTAGGACTTCCCAGGTGGCGCTAGTGGTAAAGAACCCGCCTGCCAACGCAGGAGAAGAGACTCAGGTTCCATCCTTAGGTGGAGCAGATTCCCTGGAGCAGGGCATGGCAACCCATTCCAGTATTCTTGCTTGGAGAACCCTATGGACAGAAGAGCTTGGTGGGCTGTAATCCATAGCGTCGAGAAGAGTCCAATACTAATGAAGTGACTTTGAACACAAAGGGCAGATTTAGATAACATTCCTTGTGTAAGTAAGGAACTTTGCTAAACAAAACATCCAGTCATGTTGAATTTAATTTAACCATACTAAAGGACAAAAACGTTTGGAGACTTTGCAAATAGATTTCGTCAGTTCAGTTCAGTTCTTAGAAGGCTATAAATCTGGATTAAGTCTCTCTTGTTGAGTCTTTTTAGAAATCTTAAATATACTCTTTTAGTATTTTTGTACTAAAATCCAGAGCAATCTCTTCGAACTCTGACCAAAGATTTTTTGAAATGTAATGAGTTAGATTAAGGTTTGCATTTGTATCTGCAAAGGGGCTTTAAATTAGGAAGAATTTTCAATCCAGAAAAGAATTTCATTCTAATTCTGATTCCACTCTAAATAATCTTATGTAATTGTCACAAGCATTTCATATCATTTATAAATCATAAATGCTTTCTCAAATTTTGATTGTATGATGACAGTGTTATCGAGATTTTTATCAGTGTTATCAAATTTTTGAAGTATGAGTTTAACATGGTTTTATTAATGACAAAGGAAAAAAATAAGTGAGTGCTATTATTGGCTCTTAATTTTGCAGCATATGCAATTTATTGATTCCTGCTCATTTTTGGCCTGAGATTGGGACTGTGAGAGATGGAGGTTCCATTCATTATTCATTTTCTTTGACCACAGTTTGCCAATTTCACCATGAACCTCTTGCCTGCTTCCATTTTGTAGACGAAAGTAAAAGGCAGAGAGATGTTGAATAACTTTCCTAAGCTTGCCTAACATTTTAGTAACAAATCAGAATTAGCTTTCTGGAAATTTCTGGGATGTGACTTAAGCCACCAAATGATCTTAAAATACCAATGCAGTGACTGAAAATAGAAATGCACTGTAGCTGATGCCGTACAGCAGTAGTGCAGTCTTGTTATTTTTATCATTTTTCCTAAGAGGAAAAGAAAGAGCAAAGTAGATAAACAGAATAAGAAATACAAATAGCCGATTAACATATAAAAATAGACACCATCACTAAGCTTTGAAAAAAGTAGATATACATGGAAAAAGTCTACCAGAACACACATCACTTAACAGTAGTTACCTTTGGGAATCAGGATGGTGGAAGGAAAGACATTTTTTAATTTAAACATTTTTGTATTGTTTATATGAGTTATATCCAAAACATATGATAGTCAACAAATATTTATTGAAGTTCTACAGCAAGGTATTTGGAATATACTAGTAAACAAAATAAAAATTCCTCTTGCCATGAAACTTATATTCAGCTTCTGTTACATTATAATTCAAAAAACAGCTGAGGAATCTTTAAGTTTCATTCAAATAACTGCAGCCGAAAAAATTAGAGGGAACTGCTTTCTCAAGCAATGTTAAGTTACATTGAGGTGGATTTGCTTGTTTGTTTTTAATGACTATGAAAACAAAAGACTTATGTGAAGGTGGGAAAAGGAACAAACAAAAAATAAAAACGGACCTTGGGGACAAGATAATATTACAATATGTAAACTATATTTATCTTCAATACCAGCCATGTCTAATGATTTCAAAAAATATCTAAAGCATGAATCACAAAACAAAGTAAACCTAGAATAAGGGTTAATGTTTATATTTGTATTAGGATATGGTTTTTTGTAGCACTTTTGAGAGACTTTTTATTTTTTATAACTTGAGTATACAGATGACAGAAAGAGGAACAAACCTTTAAAGGAAATTAGAGTGTAACAAAAAACAGTCTGAATCAGGGCTTTGAATCTTACGCCTAATGGTCAGCTAGTGTTGAAAAGGTATAAATATTCCAGAGCAGGGGAATTTACTGCACTGCAGCTGAATAAACCAGGGGGTCACATGACTGCTTGAGAATCTCCCTTTAATTAAAAACTGATTCACTTCTTTCAAGGGCGACTCATGTTTCTGACTTAATATCATCCATTATCAAAAAAGATAACATATTTTCCATATTTCAGTTCAGTTCAGTTCAGTCGCTCAGTCGTGTCCGACTCGAGACCCCATGAATTGCAGCACGCCAGGCCTCCCTGTCCATCACCATCTCCCAGAGTTCATTCAGACTCATGTCCATCGAGCCCGTGATGCCATCCAGCCATTTCATTCTCTGTCGTCCCATTCTCCTTCTGCCCCCAATCCCTCCCAGCATCAGTCTTTTCCAATGAGTCNTTTTCACAGTTCTCTAGTTAACTTTGCCTGGTTCACACTTATCGCCCTGGATTATTCTCTCTAGAAACCTGTAGCTTTATTAACTATGTTCTTGTCAAACAATTTTTGCCTCATACAAAATGATTGCCATTGTGTCATCATTTTATATCTTCTCCATAACTTTTGTGGATCAAAACACTGAAAGCATAGAAGGCATGCTATCATAGATAAATGAAAAATGATTTAGTAGTAATCTAACAAGCTCAATGTTTTCCAAAAGTAGGCCATGACTTAATTATGGGTCATAAACTAAGCTAAAGTTTAGCTGGTAGATTCCAGAATTTTAAAAATTAAACAAAGCACAATGAAATATGATAAAATAAAAAACCAGAATGCAACTATAAAAGTACTTATTGTTTTATGAAGCTTTTTTAAAGTTATTTATATGTATACATGCTTGATCACCATCTAAAATGTATATCTTACATTTTAATCAAGATATAAAAGGTTTGGAAGCTCTCTAATATATCACATTTATTTGTTGTTTTCAAAATTCTCTTATTTTTTTTTGTAAAGGCATTTGTACATTTTCAATTAGATTGTNACATGCTTGATCACCATCTAAAATGTATATCTTACATTTTAATCAAGATATAAAAGGTTTGGAAGCTCTCTAATATATCACATTTATTTGTTGTTTTCAAAATTCTCTTATTTTTTTTTGTAAAGGCATTTGTACATTTTCAATTAGATTGTAATTTCTTGAAGGAAGGTACTCATTTATCTTTTGCATAACAGTTTCACAATTCAATTGAACCAACATAATCGAAAGCCTCAAAACAGACCATACACTAATATCCAATATATACTGACCATTTTGACATCTACACAACTAAAGAAAAATGAAAGTAATGATAACTGAAAAGAAGCATTTAAATGAAATATCCAATTATAATAGGTCTCCAATTTGTCTTGTTATTTATGAAACCCATTACCATTGTTAGTACCATTCAATCAAATGAAAAAAATTGGCTATATACTATATGCCAGGCCAGGCATTTTGCTAGTTGTTTAAATTAGACATTTGATTAATATAAAATTCTTCTCCCAAAGAGTTCATGATGTACAAAGAATATGTATCCTCATGAGATAGGATTGAATTATAATTATTAAGTATTAAGGTATTTTTGTCTCACAACATTCTCATGAAGTAGTTAGGAATCTGCACTTCCATTGCACAGGGCATAGATTCCATCCTTAGTGGGGGAACTTAAGATCCTGCAAGCTGCGCAATATGGGACAAAAATTTTTTGCATGGAATATGCAATAATAATAATAACAAAACAGTATCATTAAGATGCCATCCAAGTATATTTACCTAGAAAACCGATGTCTTTGAATGTGGGATTATCAAGAAGATGAAATTCAGAGTTAGTACACTTGTTGAGTTGCTACGAATTAATTATGTATTATTCTCCCAAAATGTCATCTTACCAAGGACAACCTTTTCCCCAAGAAAATAATTTTTAGTAGAGAAGGAAAAAATGTTTCTATCTTCCTGTCATGGTAGAAGAAGAATTTGCAAAGCAAGATCAGAAAAAGAAATAAACTAAATCTGTAAGTGACTTTCAGGAAAAAAAAATATAATAAAATATCAAGACTGCATGGGTATATTAATAATAAGTTCTCAAGCCATTTCCTAAGTAAAGTTACATAGTATTTGTTCTTTCTCATAAGGAATGCTGAGCCACTCAGGAACAATATGATCTATGCATAAGAGTATCATGGTTCCTATTTTCATATTAAAGCTATGTACAATATAGTTAGTAAGTTGGAGAATTCAATGGAAATTGAAGATTCAAGAATTATATCCTTTTTCACCTTTCTCCCATCCTTTACTCCTTAAAGAGAGGATGGAGAATCCACATAATTTTAAAGTTTTACTCAACATATGCCCATATGTGTAATTATGGCTGATTTCCATTGTTGTATGGCAGAAACAACACAACATTGTAAACATTTTAAAATATTTATTGAAATAAAAATTGGGGAAAAAAAGAATATGACATTGAAAGAAATTGACCATGTCTTTTCTGCTCTTTACATAGCTAGCACTTAGCATAGAGTTGACATGTTGTATATATTCCAGAAACGTTTAATTAATGAGTGAACAAAAATTTATAAGTATCAGTTACTCTTAATGTCACACTAGAATTTTCAAAAATCCTATCTTTTACTCTATACAAATTTATATTGGTTAGATTATATTAACCAGTATATCTAATAATGCCTGGCAGAGAGGGGGAAAAAACCTATTTATGAATAAAAGTCAAGCTTTATTCAGTGGACAGAATCCATTACACCCTGGACATCCCCTGATTTTAAGGCTTCTTAAGAGCAAGGTACCATTAGTATTACTGCAACTCCTTTTTAAAAGTTGTTAACTTATTCACAAGGAGCAGAATGAATAAGTGAGTTCATAAGAAAAGCAAAAAACGAGAACAGTTAAACCAGATAAAAAATTCATTGAACCCAAGAAAACCAAAAATTTTCTTATCTACCCTCAGTTAAAGTGTGTATCTTCTTTCCCATTTTGATTCAACTGCATCTACATGTTTATTTAGGAATATCTTCCTCTTAACATTACCAAGGATAGATTTGAAGCAAAACAATTTTAATCAAATTCACATGCAGATTATATGGGTTCTAGCCAATTCCTCTTATCATAATTGACCAGAACTCTGATACTGTCATGCTTTATAGAGTTTTAGAATAATTTTCTTTGATGCACATTTTATATCATTAGAAATGATATGGCCTGTTTTAAAAATATTTTATAAAATCAATTCTCTCTCCTGTCTTACTAACTCTTGAGAGTATTGGACAGTAAAATGTTTAAAAGATATGTATTTCCATCTTTTGGGCTTTGAAATTTCCTTTATATTGGAAATTGGAAAAAAATATTATTAAATTTCACATGTTTTACAAAGTAGTTATATCCAAAACCTTTTCAAAACTAATTCAAAGTATACATCATCTGCAGTTATCTTTCAAATACCTTATTAGAAATAGTATAGTCAAAATTAACAAAAGTGGTTAAATTCAAAATACAAGGAATTTTAACTGAAATTTAAACTGAAAATGCCTATCATGTTTTAAGTTTGCATACCATCTTTAAAAATTTCAGATGTGTCATACATTCATAAAGTATGTAAAAATAAGTCAATCTAGAGAATAAAAGTAACAATAGAATGAACACTGAGAAGGCCATTAACCTAAAATGTAAAACATCATTAGTGTTTTAGAAGCTCTTTTCTTGTCCTTCCCAGGTTGAAAATCTTTCTTTCACCCATCCCAAGAACTGCTATCCTGAAGTCTCTGCTAAATATTCCCTTGCTTTTCTTTATATCACCCATCCCTAAGCAATTTCCTGTTTCTTGTTTAGTTTTGAAAACCCTGAACCTAGATGTATACAGAAAAGGCTGTATTGCCTCTGTTACATATACCTTCCAAGGAAAATAGAAACTGAACAGGAATTTTATGATATGATCTTCCTTCAGCTTCACTGACAGTGTAAACGAGCCCTTTTTTAAGAAGTCAGTGACTAAGACCATAAGCAAATAGGTAAAACATCTGTTCGAACAGTAATGCAGGTTAACTGGAAAGATACAGAAACAATACAAGGTGGACAAACTTACAAAATCTTACAAAAGATCATTACTTAATAATATATTAATATGGCCAAACATAACAGAAATGTTTATGTTTGCATATATATGTATATTTATCTGAAATGTAAAAACATATATACTATATTACATACATTGCATACATGCCTCGGGGAATGATTAGATCCTGAGAACTAAGCCCTCATGAATGGGATTAATGCCCTTATAAAAGAGGTCACAGAGAGATTCCATGCCCTTCCCACCACAAGAGGTTACAGTGAAAAAACAATTGTCTATGAGAAAGTGGGCCCTCACCAGACATCAAATTCATCAGCACCATGGTCTTGGACATACTAGCTTCCAGAACAGTGAGAAATAAATTTATTTCTTATAACCCACTCAGTGTGTAACATTTTATTATACCACAAATGGGCTAAGGCAATTATATAATTTATTTATTTTAGAAAATTAGAGCCTCTGAAATTGAAAAGTATGATAGCAAAAATGAAAAACACAATAGACAAGCTGGAGAAATCTTCCAGAAAATAGAGCAAAAATATTAAGATATGTGCACTAGGAGAGAAAAGATAAGAAAATTAGAATATCAGTTTAGGAGATACCACATCCAAATAGTAAGCATTCTATTAATTCTAAGAGCAAGAACAGAGAAAAGAGAGAGGAGAAAGAGTCAATGCATTAATTCAGGAACATGACCTAAAAAGAAAGACTCAGAATACCTTGTGTGCATCCATAGATATAAATAAAATCACACCAAAGTACATCATTGTAAAATTCCAGAATATTTGAGACAAAAATAGTTTAAAAAATTAGTTCAGTTCAGTCGCTCAGTTCTGTCTGACTCTTTGCGACCCCATGAACCACAGCAGATCAAGCCTCCCTGTCCATCATCAACTCTCGGAGTTTACCCAAACTCATGTCCATTGAGTCGGTGATGCATCTAACAATCTCATCCTCTGAAAACCATAGCCTTGACTAGACAGAACTTTGTTGGCAAAGTAATGTCTCTGCTTTTGAATATGTGACCTAGGTTGGTCATAACTTTCCTTCCAAGGAGAAGCATCTTTTAATTTCATGGCTGCAGTCACCATTTGCACACTCATCCTACCAGCCATCAAAAGTTGGACATAAGAAGAACCACCTTCCCATTCCATCTTATCAGTCACTTATTACTAGGACAAGAACTGTACATTTATGGAGGCCAAATTTCTTTTCCTATGTCAGAATGGGGCATGAACTAAATTAAAATATATTGTACTTTTAAAAACAAAATTATGTATTTTCTTCATATCTGAGTTGATAAAATTGTATCTCCACTGCTGTAAAAGTAGATTTTTAACTTTTTAAAGCATAAATTATATCATAAACAAACCCCACACCAAAAGAGAAAACACTTTATAAACGGCGGTAATAATTAGCAGTGTTGAGCAGCTTTTGATGTCCCTGTTAGTTATTTGTATATCAATGAGATATGCCCTCACACCTGCCAGAATGGCTATCTATAAATAACAAATGTGGGAGAAAATATGGAGAAAAGAAAGCCCTTGTACGCTGCTGGTGGCATCATAAATTGGCACAACCACTGTGAAAAACAGTATGGAAGGTTCTCAAAAAAAGAAAAAAAACTGAAATAGAACTACCATAAGCTCCAGTATTTCCACTACTGGGCATATATTCTGAGAAAAAACAAAAATACTAATTTGAAAAGATACACAAATCACAATGTTCGTAGCAGCACTATTTACAATAATTAAAACATGAAAGCTACCCAAATGCACATCAACAGACAATTGGATTAATAAGATCTTATACATAATGGAATATTGCTCAGCTTTTGTTTTATTTATTTAAAAAAATTATTTATTTTTTTATTTTACTTTACAATACTGTATTGGCTTTGCCATACATCAACATGAATCCACAATGGGTGTACACGTGTTCCCCATCCTGAACCCTCCTCCCACCTCTGGGTCATCCCAGTGCACCAGCCCCAAGCATCCTGTATCCTGCATCGAGCCTAGACTGGGGATTCATTTCTTATATGATATTATACATGTTTCAATGCCATTCTCCCAAATCATCCCACGTTCTCTCTCTCCCACAGAATCCAAAAGACTGTTCTATACATCTGCATCTCTTTTGCTGTCTCGCATACAGGGTTATCATTACCATCTTTCTAAATATATATGTGTGTTAGTAAGCCTCTTGATGAAAGTTAAAGAGGAGAGTGAAAAAGTTGGCTTAAAGGTCAACATTCAGAAAACAAAGATCATGGCATCCAGTCCCNCCTTATGCGAAGAGTTGACTCATTGGAAAAGACTTTGATGCTGGGAGGGATTGGGGGTAGGAGGAGAAGGGGATGACTGAGGATGAGATGGCTGGATGGCATCACGGACTCGATGGACGTGAGTCTGAGTGAACTCTGGGAGATGGTGATGAACAGGGAGGCCTGGCGTTCTGGGATTCATGGGGTCGCAAAGAGTGAGACACGACTGAGCGACTGAACTGAACTGAACTGTAGCCTTCTACTAAAATCTTCACTGAATGTTTGAAGACCCCTCCAAAGCAATTATTTCTCCAACAGAACTTCTTATCTCCCTCCATGGATCTCCCTTATGTTTTAAATTAATGGCATAATTACATATCCAGTTATCTAAGTAAATTTGTCCTGAGTTTCTGCTCATTGCTCATCATCTCTAGCAACTAGTTTCCATTTCTTCAACATTTTAAATATCTCAGTTCTATCTCTTTTTCTCCACTTTCATTGCTTTATCCAGGCTCTACTTATCTCTCCTCTATGCTTGCAATAGACTTAACTGGTTTCTGCCTTCTCTACTGTGATTTTTAAATCTTCCTCTTTACTGATAAAAATTGTCTTTCTAAAACCCAAAGGTGATCAAGTGATGTCCCTACTTCTAAACTTGCAATGGTTTGTTGATTACCCAACACCATCACAATCATTTGTTGAGTACCTGGTATATATTAGACCTAGCACTGGGCATATACTATCAATAATTGTTTAAACCATAAAAAATAAAAACGACAGCAGTCAATACTGTTCACTATGTGCTTGGTTTTCTTCCACGTGAATGAATGGATAAACGAATGAATAAATGAGAGAAATAGTCTGGAGAGAGGTTGGCTTGTAAAAACTGTGCTTCATAGATTCTGAGAGTCACCACTTAGTTCTGCTCTCTTTACTTTGCAGTAGGCAGAATTAGGAGCTTCCCACGTGGTGCTAGTGGTAAAGAATCAGCCTGCCAATGCAGGAGATGCAACAGATGTGGGTTCAATCTCTGGCTTGGGAAGATCCCCTGGAGAAGGAAATGACAAGCCACTTCAGTATTCTTGCCTGGGAAATCCCAAGGACAGAGGAGCCAGGCAGGCCACAGTCCATAGGGTCAAAAAAGAGTCAGACACGACTGAGCATACACACACACACACACACACACACACACACACACACACACAGAGGCGGAATTCTAAGATGGCCTTCATAATTCTTGTTCCCTGGTTGTCCATGTTTTTGTGTGGGTTGAACCAATAACTTGCTGCTAACCAATAGAATATAGCAAAGATAAAGTTTTGAAGATGTAGTTAAAGTTTTGAAGAAATTGACATCAAAATTAATTAAAAAAAGATTATCCTGGGTGGGCCTAACCTAATCAGGTGAGCCCTTTAAAAGGGAGTCTAAAGGTCAGAGACTATAATGGTTAATTTTATCTGTCAAGATGGCTAAGCTATTGTGCCCAGTTGTTTAATCAAACACAAGTATAAATGTGACTCTGAAAGTAATTTAAAGATGGGTTGCTGTTGTTCAGTCTCTAAATTTTGCCCAAGTCTTTGCAACCCCATGGAATTCCCTGGTGGCTCAGATGGTAAAGCATCTGCCTACAATGCAGAAGACCCAGGTTCAATCCCTGGGTTGGGAAGATCTCCTGGAGAAGGAAACGGCAACCCACTCCAGTATTCTTGCCTGGAAAATCCCATGGATGGAGGAGCCTGGTAGGCTATAGTCCATGGAGTTGCAAAGAGCTGGACACGACTGAGCAACTTCATTTTGGCAAACTTTCACCTTGGCAACCCAGTGGACCTGATTTATTCATTTAAAGATATGACTGACATTTAAATGCCGATAGATTTTTGAGTAAAACAGGTTACTTTCTCAGATGTTTTTTCCAACGCCAACAATTCTCCAATTCTAAGTGAACAGAGACTGCATGTCCTGCAAATTTAACTCAATTCTGACACTACCTGGAGATAGCATCAGATCCCA
Source organism: Neotragus pygmaeus (assembly GCA_006410875.1). NCBI lineage: Eukaryota > Metazoa > Chordata > Mammalia > Artiodactyla > Bovidae > Neotragus > Neotragus pygmaeus. The sequence goes on along the minus strand of SJYV01018739.1, from coordinate 2,042,001 downwards.
TCGGTTAAAGACTCAGTTGCACAAGTCTTCCCTCACTTCAGATGCCAGTCTCCAAGTCCAGGTTGTCAGCTGTGTTTCAGATCAGCCTGTAAATTGGAGATTCCAACAACCTCTTCCTCAAGTTTGATTAATTCACTAAAGCAGCTCACAGAAACATTTACTTATGTTTACCAGTTTGCAAAACCTGTATTCAGGCCAAGAAGCAACAGTCAGAACCAGACATGGAACAACGAACTGGTTCAATATTGGGAAAGATGTACATCAAGGCTATATATTGTCACCCTGCTTATTTAACTTATGTGCAAAGTACATCATGTGAGATGCCAGACTGTATGAAGAACAAGCTGGAATCAAGATTGTCTGGAGAAATATTAATAACCTCAGATATGCGGATGACACCACCCTAATGGCAGAAAGTGAAGAGGAACTAAAGAGCCTCTTGATGAAGGTCAAAGAAAAGAGTGAAAAGGCTGGCTTAAAATTCAACATTCAAAAAACAAAGATCATGGCATCTGATCCCATCACATCATGGCAAATAGCTGGGGAAACAATGGAAACAGTGAGAGACTTTATTTTCTTGGGTTCCAAAATCACTACAGATGGTGACTGCAGCCACAAAATTAAAAGATGCTTGCTCCTTGGAAGAGAAGCTATGGCCAATGTAGACAGTATATTAGAAAGCAGAGACATTACATTGCTGACAAAGGTTCGTGTAGTCAAAGCTATGGTTTTTCCAGTAGTCATGTATCAATGTGAGAGTTGGACCATAAGGAAGGCTGAGCACTGAAGAATGGATGCTTTTGAACTGTGGTGTTGGAGAAGACCCTTGAGAGTTCCTTGGACTGCAAGGAGATCAAACCAGTCAATCCTAAAGGAACTCAATCCTTAATATTCATTGGAACGACTGATGCTAAAGTCAAAGCTCCAATACTCTGGCCACCTGATGCAAAAAGCTGACTCATCAGAAAAGACCCTGATGCTGGGAAAGACTGAAGGCAGGAGAAAAAGAGGATGACAAAGGACAAGATGGTGGGATGGCATCACCAACTCAATACACATGAGTCTGAGCAAGCACCAGGAGATGGTGAAGGACAGGGAGGGAAGCCTGGCATGCTGCATTCCATGGTGCTGCAAAGAGTCTGACATGACTGAGAAACTGAACTACAACCAGTTTCTTATAAAGGATATTACAGGTGAATACCCACATGAAGAGGTAACAAGTTCTTAGGGAAATAAGATGCTCCACCCTTCCAACAGATGGTATGTGTTCACCAACCAGGATAATCATCAAATGTCCTTTTAGAACTGGACATGGAACAACAGACTGGTTCCAAATAGGAAAAGGAGTACATCAAGGCTGTATATTGTCACCCTGCTTATTTAACTTCTATGCAGAGTACATCAGGAGAAACGCTGGGCTGGATGAAGCACAAGCTGGAATCAAGATTGCCAGAAGAAATATCAATCACCTCAGATATGCAGATGACACCACCCTTATGGCAGAAAGTGAAGAGGAACTAAAAAGCCTNCCAGGCAAGAATACTGGAGTGGGCTACCATTTCCTTCTTCAGGGGATCTTCCCAACCCAGGGATCGAACCTGGGTCTCCCGCATAGGAGGCAGACGCTTTAAACTCTGAGCCACCAGGGAAACCCTGACTAAATATTAGTTGTTAATAATTAATAATTAATTTACAGCATACATTAATTTTACCCATTTTTGGACCTATCTGAATGGAAGTGCACCTTTTGTTCTCTTTCTTGTCTCCCTCTTTCAGTCAGTGTTATGTATGTGAAGTTCATCCACGTTGCTGTGTGCAGTGATAGATTGTCCATTTTCATTGCTGTGTTGAGTTCTCTTGTGTGAATAAGCGTTAACAACATCCATTCTACCATAGATGAACAGTTTTTGGCTGTTATGAATCTGAAGCTCCCTCTTCTTCCTGGGCCTCTCTACAGAAGAGTGGGATTTCTGGATTATAGGGCAGGTGCTTTTTTAGTTTAGAAGACAGAACTAAGCAGTCACCAGTCACACTTACCCTCCTTGTAACAATGGAATCCTCTTGTTCCACAATCTTAACATGGTTTGGTATTTTTCCCATCCTTATCCTATGAGCTTTTTGGTAAGTGTATAGTAGTATCACATTGTGGTTTTAATTTCTATTTCCCTGCTGACTAACAAAGTTAAGCACCCTTGCATATGGTATTCTCCAGAGCTGTATCCTCTTTGTACATTATCTTGTGCCCATTTTTCTATTGGGTTATCTATCCCTTTCATTTGATTTGTAGGATATCTTTATATGTTCTGGTTACGAGTCCTTTGTCAGATGTATGTAGTCTTCAACTTTGTAGTTGACTTTCATTCAATTAATGGTGGGTATTTAGAAATATGAGAAAGAGGAAAATGAAAAAGCTGGTTTGAAATACATCATTAAGGGTTTTTTCATCTATGTTCATCAGTGATATTGGCCTGTAGTTTTCTTTTTTTGTGGCATCTTTGTCAGGTTTTGNGACAGGGAGGCCTGGCGTGCTGCGATTCATGGGGTCGCAAAGAGTTGGACACGATTGAGCGACTGAACTGATTGAACTAATTTCCAGCCTCCCTGTCTGTCCTTTTTCCTTTCCAGAGTTTGAGCTGGGGCTGAAAACCCTAACCCTCTGTGATTGTTCCTTGGTCTTTCCGGAAACAAGCCCTAACCTGAGGCTATCTAGGAGTGCCAACTTAAATCACCTCATTAGCCTATACTCTGGTGTTAAGTCTCCTTTTGAATAACCAAAGACATTCTCCCACCCCTCAATCTGGAAGTCTTGACAGTAGTTGATATGGTAGTCTTGAGTCAGAGGGCAGTCTGGATACAGATTCCTTCCTTTTGGGGAAACCTCGGTCTTTTAAGGCCTCAGTGAAGGAGAAGATCTACGCACAGGAGGGAGGGTGTGGTAGAATACACATTCTGACAGGAGAAATTCTGCTGCTTTAAAACTCTAAATCTGTGGTAATTTGTTTTGTATGAAGCAAGAGAAAAATAATACAAATTTGAAATATCTTACCATACCCAAGTAAGGATTGATAATTTGATCATTTTTTTGTGGGGGAGGATGTTAATTTATTTTAAAAATAACAATTTTTAAAAATTACAAAAGGTGGTATATGCACATAAAAGTAAAACAAATTCTCCCCCCTCCCACAAACAGACTATTGTGCAGTTTATTTCGCTTAACAATATAGGTAAAAGAGCTTTCCATCTTTGCAAATATAGATGTACTCTTTTCCTCAAAACTTCTTAAGCATTCTTGGTTCACAGCATTCTCAGTAACTCAGTACTCAATACCTAAATAAATACCTAATGATTTTGTTATTAAGTAATAAGATGTCAAAACTTAAGAAGCATTTATGTCATAACAATTCAATACATAGATGGAAAATAAAGTGTAAACTAGTAGAAAAAATACTTTAACCTCACTCTTAAATAATCCAATTTCTTGCTAATGGGATATGCATCCATACTGGTCACCCTCTCCTGGAATGACAGTGGACATTGCCACCCTCATTTCCTGTTCTAAATTGATTTTTGCTTTATTGTTACAGAAATTGTTAAAAACTCATGTTTGAAAGATATAGAATCACCAAATGGAATGTAGCATGACTTAATATTGAAACTGAACGACCTTGAGATAGCAGTGTGCACAAAGTCCAACAGGTGTTAAACATTACTATGTTTACCCCAAAATGTAACATATCTTCAGGCACTTCTGTGAATTCACTGTCATGTCCTGGTATCTGTTGTTGCACAATTTGGGAACTGTAACTCTATCCTATTCCTTTTAATGAGTGCATATTAATCAATTTTATGGATAAAGTTGTTTTAATTACTACTCTGTAAGGGTAAGCATAGGTTTTACTGGCTTTTGTTTCTTTTCCTCTTTCATTTATTCTTTTTCTTAATCGTTTTTGTGTGTTGCTTCCACCTGTGAAAATTCCTTATGAACAATCTTGCAACATTATTGAGTATATCTGTAGGATAAATTCTTACAAATTGAACTGCTGGCTTAAATGGTATCATTAATTTAAATGTTCATACTATTAAAAAATATGTCTCCAAAGAGGTTTCATCAATTTACATATTTGTGTATCAACATGGCCATTTTCCAAATTGTTTCTAACACTAATTTCATGAAACTTTTAAACCTTTATCATTCAGAAAGAGGGAAAGTATTATCTAAGTGATGGTTTTTAAAATTATTTTTAAAATTTTCTCACATTTCTTTTCTCCTTGGCCACCCCACAGGGCTTGGATTTTAGTTTCAGGAGGAGGGATCAGACTGGGACCTCAGCAGTGAATAATGTTTTAATATATATTTCTTTGTTTATAGTTCTAGTTCTGAGCATTTTTACTATTTTCTTATTTATGTTTACTTTTATGTCAATTAAAATTTGTTTTTTGTCCATTTTTCTTTGGGATTATTTGTATTTCCATATGACTTACAGGAGATAACTGGGAAGTCGTTGGCTCTTTAGTAGTTAAGATGCTGAGGTTTCACTGGTGAGGGCCCAGGTTTAATCTGGGTAGGGAACTAAGAACCCCTAAGAAAAGGCAAAAAATAAAAAATAAAAATCTTTGTTTAGCAAAGAGCTTAATTGTTTTTTAGGGCTTTCTTAGTTGCTCAGATGGTAAAGAATCTGCCTGTAGTGCAGGAGACCCAGGTTTGATCCTTGGGTGGGGAAGATGCCATTGGAAAAGGAAATGGCAACCCACTCCATTATTCTTGCCTGGATAATTCCATGGACAAGGGAACCTGGTGAGCTACAGTTCATGGGGTAGCAAAGACTCAGACACGACTGAGCAACTAACAGACTAACATACTTAGTGATTTTTACTCCTGGCTGCCTTTAATTTCGCTTAAGGTAATTTTTTTTTCCTTTGAGAAGTTTTAAGTGTTTATGTATTCAAACCTACAATCTTTCCCCACTGGCTTCTGGGCATTTTTTAATGGCAGAAACAAACAATAGTTTAAAGTTTATCAATGTTTACTTGTACTATTTTCATGATTTTGCTTGCACTTAAATCTTTATTCCAAATGGAATTAATTTTGAAGTAAGTAATAAGGTAGGGATATGCATTTGTCAGATTAATTAATGCTAACTGCTATTTAAACAAACCTAAAATCTTTGTGGCATAACATTAAATAAAGATTTTTTTTTTTTGCTCATAGAGAGTCCAAACTTGGAAATAACAAATTTCATTTGGACTTCAAAAGGGCAATCCATTTGCAGAGCCCATGATCTTAACTCTTATTAATTATTTTTCAGTGGTCTTGCAATATAGTTTTTTGCTTTAAGTTCAACTTCACATTAGATTAGGGCCTAGGGTGGAGTGAAGCTCTGTTTCTGACTTGCAAAATGAGACTGGTATTGTTTCTTTCTTCCTTTATCTGGAATTGTCTATATCATATGGACTCTTCACAATATCAAGACAACTAAACTCAACAGCTTGGTTTAACATAATTTTTAAAATATTAATTCTTATATTCAATGTATGTTAGTATATTGTGATTAAAAAAATCAAAGGTGCCTATGAAAAAAAGGTTAAAACATTTTAGATTATGACTCCTGAGTCTTTCATTGCTGCTGCTAAGTCACTTCAATTGTGTCCAACTCTGTGTGACCCTATAGACGGCAGCCCATCAGGCTCCCCCATCCCTGGGATTCTCCAGGAAAGAATACTGGAGTGGGTTGCCATTTCCTTCTCCAATGCATGAAAGTGAAAAGTGAAAGTGAAGTTGCTCAGTCATGCCCGACTCTTAGCGACCCCATGGACTGTAGCCCACCAGGCTCTTCTGTCCATGGGATTTTCCAGGCAAAAGTACTGGAGTGGGGTGCCAGTGCCTTCTCTGGAGTCTTTCATTAGCTGTTTATACAATAGGGTGCAGCCATGAAATTAAAAGACGCTTACTCCTTGGAAGAAAAGTTATGACCAACCTAGATAGTATATTCAAAAGCAGAGACATTACTTTGTCGACTACGATCCGTCTAGTCAAGGCTATGGTTTTTCCTGTGGTCATGTATGGATGTGAGAGTTGGACTGTGAAGAAGGCTGAGCACCGAAGAATTGATGCTTTTGAACTGTAGTGTTGGAGAAGACGCTTGAGAGTCCCTTGGACTGCAAGGAGATCCAACCAGTCCATTCTGAAGGAGATCAGCCCTGGGATTTTTTTGGAAGAAATGATACTAAAGCCGAAGCTCCAGTACTTTGGCCACCTCATGGGAAGACTTGACTCACTGGAAAAGACTCTGATGCTGGGAAGGATTGGGGGCAGGAGGAGAAGGGGACGACAGAGGTTGAGATGGCTGGATGGCATCACGGACTCCATGAACGTGAGTCTTGAGTGAACTCCGTGAGTTGGTGATGGACAAGGAGGCCTGGCGTGCTGTGATTCATGGGGTCGCGAAGGGTCGGACACGACTGAGCGACTGAACTGAACTGACTGTTTTGGAAACTGTTGGTTAAAATATCAATATTTTAGACCCTCTAGATTTCTATATCCCAAGGAAGAAAAACTCCTATAGTCTTAATTTAGTCAAGTTAAAATTATCTTCAAATGAACTACTTTGAGAAGATGTTAAATGATGATAGCATGTTTCCTTAACACATTTCATTGACAACTCAAACTAAATATAGTGCCACAAAATTGATCAAAATCTTAAGTTCTTAGTGTTCCAGTAGCTGTGTATACAAAGTCTATTTTTGAAGAACATTTTCCTATTTAATTTATATTTTTCAAAAGTTAGAAATAGTACCACTTTTCAATATAGAAAATTGTAAAACGTAGAAAGCATGAAGAAAAATAATCATCTATAATGCAACTGCCGGAAGATACCACTGCTAACATTTTGGTAAACATCTATATATTTTTATGCAATATATGTATACATTTTCTGTACAAAAGTGACTCCATATACAGTATTTGATAGTCTTCTTTTCATAGTTACATTGTAGACACTTACTCGTATCAATAATATTCCTCTAAAATTTTATCTCTAATGGTTGTGGAATATTCATGTATAGTGTTTAAAAAGTTAAAATACTTTTTTTTTCTGAGAATAAAGTGACCCTCTCATTCAAAAAAAAATCAGACAATGCAAAAGAAAACAAAAATTGCAAAATTTATGTCAACCATAAGTCCTCTTCAGGAAATAGGCAACAATTAATATCAACTTCTAAACCATATATGTGTATGTGGTTGTATTATATATATATATATATATGTATATAGGACTGGAAAAGGTGAGTTTTCATTCCAATCCCAAAGAAAGGCAATGCCAAAGAATGCTCAAACTACCGCACAATTGCACTCATCTCACATGCTAGTAAAGTAATGCTCAAAATTCTCCAAGCCAGGCTTCAGCAATATGTGAACTGCGAACTTCCAGATGTTCAAGCTGGTTTTAGAAAAGGCAGAGGTCCCAAAGATCAAATTGCCAACATTTGCTGGATCATCAAAAAAGCAAGAGAGTTCCAGAAAAACATGTATTTCTGCTTTATTGACTATGCCAAATCCTTTGACTGTGTGAATCACAATAAACTGGAAAATTCTGAAAGAGATGGGAATAACAGACCACCTGACCTGCCTCTGAGAAATCTGTATGCAGGTCAGGANACACACACACACACACACACCCATACACATACAGGGAGCTTCCCTGGTGGCTCAGTGGTAAAGAACCCATCTGCCAACGCAGGAGACATGGTTTTAGACAGAGGAGCTTCGTGGGCTACAGTACATGGGGTCGAAAAGAGTTGAACACGACTTATGGACTAAACAACACAACAGTGATTTGTTGTGGTTCAGTTGCTAAGTTGTGTCTGACTCTTTGCAACCTCATGGACTGCAGCACGCCAGACTTCCCTGTCCTGCACTAGCTCTTGGAGTTTGCTCAAATTCAAGTCTATTGAATCAATGATGCCCTCCGACTATATCATCCTGTATCTCTCCCTTTTCCTCCTGCCCTCAATCTTTTCCAGCATCGGGGTCTTTTCCAATGAGTTAGCTCTTTGCATCAGGTGGCCATATAGTGGAACTTCACCTTCAGTCCTTCCAAAGAATATTCAGGGTTGATTTCCTTTAGGATCACCGGCTTTGATCTCCTTGCAGTCCAAGGGATTCTCAAGGGTCTTCACCAGCACCATCACCATATATATACACATACACACATGAGCACATTCATTATTTAAAGGTGATTATGCTTGCTGTTTTGTGACTTTTCCTTTTTTTAAAATTGTACTTATTTTCCAGTTTTATTGAGATGTAACTCTTTTCCTTTTAATAATGCTTGTCTTTTCAAAATGATGAATACAGATCTATATCAAAATTTTAAAGCTTATGTACTATTCCACTATGAACATAACATGCCGACGACAAACAGAGTCATGATATGAGTTTTGGAAATGGAAAGAGGTATGACTTAAATTCCAGTTCTGCTAATTTAGATCTTATGTGATCTTAGATATATGACTGGTTGCTATAAATCTCTGTTGTTTAATGGAAGTCATAGTTCTATCTATTAATAGCAGGAGTTAGTGGAGACGGGTTGGGGATGTCCAAACTCAAAATGTTTTTAGCATACAAGGCCTGAAGTGGAACAATCTTTATTCTTCAGATAACTTGACCTTAGTCCAAATGGAACTTTCATGGCCCTACCCAAAGTGATTGACATTCAGGAACAAATGTGAAGGCCAAGGAAAGAAGAAGGAAGAAAAAAGGAAGAAAGTAGATTAGTGGTTGTTTAGGGTTTTGGGGATTGGGGTTGAAGGAGGAAACAGAACAGGCTCTGTCTGAAAGCAGGACTCCATCTTGGGCCAGACTGTGGACTTGGAGCTATATGCCCAGTACCTATGAAAACCACATACCAACTGGAAAACCAGACTCCCAGAAGGCAGAGCCCCAGGGCTCTCCATGCCTAAAAGAATACCTTAATTATCTGTGTAACCAAATAAAATCATACGTTCTACTATGTTTATTGGAGTATGACCACAAGCCTATTGATAATTGTCCACTGTTGACTACCTAGGCTTAAGGCATATGAATCACGGGTTAACTTTGATTGTACCTTTCTTTTTTCTTTGTTCAGACTAGTTTCAGGGAACCTTATACACTTAGGGTATAAAAGGTTTTCATAAAGACTGGTCGGGGTCCTTGGCTAAGAGACTCTGGCTTTCGCCTGCTGGTGTAATAAACTGCACTCCACTATCTGCATTGTCCTGAGTTTGTTTCCTGGAACTCATGGCTACAATAGGTTTAAATGGGGAATGTCAACAGATAGGAGGGTTTTTGGGGGGGTGGTGGTGAAAATGTTCTAAAACTTATTGCGAAGATGATTACACAATTATGTAAATGTACTAAAAACCATCGAATTGTACACCTTAAATGGATGAATTGTACGGTATGTGAATTATACTTCAATACAGCTGTGAGGGAAAAAGGAAACTAGGGTATTTTAATTCTGAAGGATCATAGCAAGATGATTATATAAAGTGTCATACACGCATGAAGCCCTTAATAAATGGTGGCTGTTACTCACTGATGTATTAGTGTGCTAGTGTTTTCCTCACAATGATGAACATTTTAAAAAGAACATTCCATCCATAGCAATATGGAGCCCTTAGTAATTCAGATGGAATTTTACGTACATTTTAAAGGTCGCCCTTGCTCATAAAGGCCAGGGCTAGGCCCGTGGGCATTTCCTTAAGAGCTAGTGTGCCAGCAAAGCATCCTTTTCTAGGGTTTTCCTGTCAAAACGGTAATACAACACACAGAAAAGAATACTTCCAGTACTATTTCCACAGTCCTTGCTTTCGGAAAATGTTTCAGTATTGTTAAATATTCAAAGTATCTCCATTATAACACACTTAATGGTATTGGTGTAGGTTCTGGTAGGAAAGCCATACAAATTGGTTCTGCTTTGATCCTGTGTGTGGAAGTTCCTACGCACTGCAGTAGGGGAAAAACGTGCTCTACAGCTCTGTTGTTTTCATGATTACTTCTAACAATGGTATTACCTCCCGGGTTATGAATACATCTAAGTTGAACTGGAAATACTTAGTTTAACTTTTTAAACAGCGGAATTGGTGATGGACAGAGAAGTCCTGCAGTCCCCATGGCGTGCTGCAGCCCATGGGGTCGTAGAGTCGGACTGAACTGAACTGAAAGTGGTTAACAGGTGGGGAGAGGGCTGGACTGAACTGTGTGAGGTGTGTAAACTGAGGAATTGGGAGTCAGGAGGAAGCCACCAATATAACACTTTTTTTTTTTTTTAAAGAAAGCGAGGCTACAGAATTTACAGCACATAGTATGTACATTTTTAGGTTCTCTCTTTCCCCTAAAGTTTGTGCCAGTGTGCAACTGAAGCCACCAGAGTTGCTTTTCACCAGATAAGGAACCTACTCCAGGGCTTCCAGCACCTCAAGGAAGTTTCAGGGTAAGGTGCCGAGCCTGGCGGAACGCAGATGCGTGGGGCAAGCTGTGCCGGGGCAGCTCACTCCCGGGCAGCAGGAGGCCCCGACCGGCTGGGGCGGGCAAGCACCCGGCGCTCAGGGGCGGAGACGTAGGGCGGGTCACCAAANTTGACTAGATGGACCTTTGTTGGAAAAGTAATGTCTCTGCTTTCTAATATGCTGTCTAGGTTGGTCACAGCTTTTCTTCCAAGGAGCAAGCATCTTTTAATTTCATGGCTGCAGTCACCATCTGCAGTGACTTTGGAGCCTCCCCAAAATAAATTCTGTCACTGTTTCCACTGTTTCCCAGTTTATTTGCCATGAAGTGATGGGACCAGATGCCATGATCTTAGTTTTCTGAATGTTGAGGTTTAAACCAACTTTTTCACTCTCCTCTTTTTCTTTCATCAAGAGGCTCTTTAGTTCTTCTTCTCTTTATGCCATAAAGGTGATGTCATCTGCGTACCTGAGGTCATTGATATTTCTCCCAGCAATTTTGATTCTAGCTTGTGCTTCATCCAGCCAAGCATTTCCCATGATGTACTCTGCATATAAGTTAAATAAGCAGGGTGACAATATACAGGCTTGACATACTCCTTTCCCGATTTGGAACCAGTCTGTTGTCCCGTGTCCAGTTCTAACTGTTGGTACTTGACCTGCATACAGATTTCTCTGGAAGTAAGTAAGGTGGTCTGGTATTTCCATCTCTTGAGGAATTTTCCACAGTTTGTGGATCCACACAGTCAAAGGCTTTGGCATAGTCAATAAAGCAGAAGTAGATGTTTTTCTGGAACTTTCTTGATTTTTCTATTATATATATATATAAGTATATATATATAATACATATGAAAATAAATATTATGTNTTTTTTTTTTTTAAAGAACGTAAGGGAAAGGGAGGATAGAATGTTTTTGAGAGAGAGTGTGTTTTCAGGTATCATTGTGGATTTTTAAATATTTCTCTGTATTTGGCGGCACTGAGTCTTAGATGCATCACACCGGATCTTCTATGTTCGTTGCAGCTTGTGGGGCCTTCAGTTCAGTTCAGTTGCTCAGGCATGTCTGACTCTTCGCAACCCCATGGACTGCAGCAAGCCAGGCCTCCCTGTCCATCACCAGCTTTGGAGTTTATGCAAACTCATGTCCATTGAGTCGCTGATGCCATCCACCCATCTCATCCTCTGTCGTCCCCTTCTCCTCCCACCTTCAGTCTTTCCCAGCATCAGGGTGTTTTCCAGTGAGTCAGCTCTTTGTATCAGGTGGGAGTTTCAGCTTCAGGCCTTCCAGTGAATATTCAGGACTGATTTCCTCTAAAGCGAAATCCTAAGAANTTCTCCTCCCACCTTCAGTCTTTCCCAGCATCAGGGTGTTTTCCAGTGAGTCAGCTCTTTGTATCAGGTGGGAGTTTCAGCTTCAGGCCTTCCAGTGAATATTCAGGACTGATTTCCTCTAAAGCGAAATCCTAAGAATGACTGGTTGGATCTCCTTGCAGTCCAAGGGACTCTCAGGAGTCTTCTCCAACACCACAGTTCAAAAACATCAATTCTTTGGCATTCAGCTTTCTTTATAGTCGAACTCCCACATCTATACGTGATTACTGGAAAAGGGGTCTGCAGTTGCAGCGTGTCAGCTTTGAGTAGGGGCATGTTCATTCTAGGTCCTGGACTAGGGATGGAACTTGGGCCCTCTGCATTGGGAACAAAAATTCTTAGCCAGTGGATGACCAGGGAGGTCCTCTATCATTGTATTTCTAATGCTTAATCTCATTTTTTTCCCCAAATGTTTCTTCTCTCTCTCTCTTTAGTCGTTAAGTCGTGTCTGACTCTTGAGACTCCATGGACTGTAGACTGCTATGCTCCTCTGTCCATGGGATTCNAGTGAGAAATAGATTTAAGGGCCTAGATCTGATAGATAGAGTGCCTGATGAACTATGGTATGAGGTTCATGACATTGTACAGGAGACAGGGATCAAGACCATCCCCATGGAAAAGAAATGCAAAAAAGCAAAATGGCTGTCTGGGGAGGCCTTACAAATAGCTGTGAAGAGAGGTGAAAAGCAGAGGAGAAAAGGAAAGATAACAAGCGTCTGAATGCAGAATTCCACAGAATAGCAAGAAGAGATAAGAAAGCCTTCTTCAGCAATCAATGCAAAGAAATGTGAGTATTAGTAGATATTTATGTATTTTTATGAAATCCTCACATTTTCATTGCCATTTTTCATTCAGAACAGTTAAACAGTTCTAATGGATACTGAAGGCTTGCTTTGAGTAACTTTTTTCCTTAATAGAACCTGATGCATAATGATGCAATAATTTCTGTAATGCATAATGTAATTAGTAAATTTTTGGACTTTATTTATAGCGCATGTGTTCATTGATTTGTAGATACTGTTCATGTTCAGTAGCAAAGTTGTGTCTAACTCTTTGCAAACCCATGGATTATAGTATGCCAGGCTTTGTCCTCTGCTCTCTCCTGGAGTTTGTTCAGATTTATGTCCATTTAGTTGGCAATGCTGTCTAACCATCTCATCATCTGCTGCCCACTTCTCAAGTTGCCTTCAATCTTTCGCAGCATCTGGGTCTTTTCCAGTGAGCTGTTGGCGGCAGGTGGCCAAAGTACTGGAGGTTCAGCTTCAACATCATTCCTTGCAGTGAATATTCAGGGTTGATTTCTTTTAGGATTGACCAATTTGAAAACATCAGTTCTTCCACGCTCAGCCTTCTTTGTGGTCCAAGTCATACATCTGTACAGGACTACTGGAAAAACCATAGCTTTAACAGTACTGACCGTTATTGGCAAAGTGATGTCTCTGCTTTTTAATACACTGTTTGTCAAAGCTTGTAGATCCTTTAAAGAGAAGTATATTGTTTGAAGTTAAGAAAATTTTTGATTGCAATTGCACTCTTGAATGTGCTTGTTATTGGGATCAAATTACAACTCAGATCTTTTAGGTGTTGTATGTAAATATTAAACAAGTTTATTACCTAGAATGTGGATTTGAGATCTCTAGAGGAAAAATTGAAAAGATGTGGGGTGTGGTTATGTATAATATGTGCTGTCTGGAAAAAGTGCTGACGGACAGTATTAAAGCTATATCTCAACTCTTTAAAGAGATTTATACATGGATATGCAAATATAGTTTCATTGAGCTTACACAGACTTGTTTTATTATAATTAAATCCCCCCTCCCACCCCCGCCCTGCACATTTGGATTCCCTTCACTCTATCTGTCCATCCACAATCCATCATTTAGGTAGCCTGTTCGTAGCCAAGTAGACATCATGCCAGATTTTTTTTCATACTCCTAGAATGTAATAGATACAAATTCAGATAAAATTGTAGCTGTTTCTCAGCACTGCTCTATAAAAATAGGATAATCTAACATCTTGGCCATTTTCTTTGGGAATGTAGTTTATTTTTTAATGGTTACATATTTCACATAATTACCATGAAATTCAGCCATCCTTAGTTAATAAACACTTTGTTTCAAACATACATGGCACTCCTGTATGTTTTCATTGGATAGGTTTCAAAGAGTAATAAGATAGCTTGATGGAAGGGAGATTTATCAGTTAACTCTAATACATGTTAACAGATTACATTCCAAAAGGCTTTTTTTTTTTTAGTATTTTCTCAGTCAGTGAATCCCAGCCTCTCTACATCCTTGCCAGAAATAGACTTTATTATAATCTTTCATTTTTGCCAGTTTATTGGGTGTAAAGGATTATTTGATTGCAACTTTGATTTGCAAATCCCTACGTGTGAATTTTAATGTTTGCTGGCCATTTGGATTTGCTTTTCCATAAATTGCTTGTTTTTCTCCCTTTTACTTCTGGGATATCCTTTTTCACTTTTTGAGATTTCCTAGGACTCATTGTCCCCAAGAAAAATAAATGCAAAAAAGCAAAATGATTACCTGAGGAGGCCTTACAAATAGCTGTGAAAAAGAAGAGAAGCAGAAAGCAAGGGAGAAAAGGAAAGAAATACCCATTTGAATGCAGAGTTCCAAAGAATAGCAAGGAGAGAGAAAGCCTTCCCCAGTGATCAGTGCAAAGAAATAGAGGGAAAGACTAGAGATTTCTTCAAGAAAAGTAGAGATACCAAGGGAGCATTTCATGCAAAGATGGGCTTAGTAAAGGACAGAAATGGTATGGACCTAACAGAAGCAGAAGATACTAAGAAGAGGTGGCAAGAATACACGGAAGAACTGTACAAAAAAGATCTTCACGACCCAGATAATAGCCAGATATCCTGGAATGTGAAGTCAAAGGGGCCTTAGGAAGCATCACTACGAACAAAGCTAGTGGAGGTGATGGAATTCTAGTTGAGCTATTTGAAATCCTGAAAGATGATGCTGTGAAAGTGCTGCACTCAATATACCAGCAAATTTGGAAAACTCAGCAGTGGCCACAGTACTGGGGAAGGTCAGTTTTTATTCCAGTTCCTAAGAAAGGCAATGCCAAAAAATGCTCAAACTACTGCACAATTGCACTCATCTCGCACTCTAGCAAAGCAGTGCTCAAAATTCTCCAAGCCCAGGCTTCAGCAGTAAGTGAACCATGAACTTCAGATGTTCAAGCTGGTTTTAGAAAAGGCAGAGGAAACAGAGATCAAAGTGCCAACATTCACTGACCTGCCTCTTGAGAATTCTGTATGCAGGTCAGGAAGCAACAGTTAGAACTGGACATGGAACAACAGACTGGTTCCAAATAGGAAAAGGAGTATGTCAAGATTGTATATTGTCACCCTGCTTATTTAACTTGTATGCATAATACATCATGAGAAACGCTGGGCAGGAGGAAGCACAAGCTGGAATCAAGATTGCCGGGAGAAATATCAATCACCTCAGATATACAGATGACACCACCCTTATGGCAGAAAGTGAAGAAGAACTAAAGAACCTCTTGATGAAAGTGAAAGAGAAGGGTGAAAAAGTTGGCTTAAAACTTAACATTCAGAAAACGAAGATCATGGCATCTGGTCCCATCACTTCATGGCAAATTGATGGGAAAATGGTGTCAAGACTGTATTTTTTGAGGCTCCAAAATTACTACAGATGGTGATTGCAGCCATGAAATTAAAAGACACTTACCCCTTGGAAGGAAAGTTATGACCAACCTAGACAGTATATTAAAAAGCAGAGACATTACTTTGCCAACAAAGGTCCGTCTAGTCAAGGCTATGGTTTTTCCAGTAGTCATGTGTGGATGTGAGAGTTGGACTAT
>SJYV01018739.1:1985097-2024188 GCA_006410875.1 Neotragus pygmaeus | reverse complement strand
GCAGAAAGTGAAGAAGAACTAAAGAACCTCTTGATGAAAGTGAAAGAGAAGGGTGAAAAAGTTGGCTTAAAACTTAACATTCAGAAAACGAAGATCATGGCATCTGGTCCCATCACTTCATGGCAAATTGATGGGAAAATGGTGTCAAGACTGTATTTTTTGAGGCTCCAAAATTACTACAGATGGTGATTGCAGCCATGAAATTAAAAGACACTTACCCCTTGGAAGGAAAGTTATGACCAACCTAGACAGTATATTAAAAAGCAGAGACATTACTTTGCCAACAAAGGTCCGTCTAGTCAAGGCTATGGTTTTTCCAGTAGTCATGTGTGGATGTGAGAGTTGGACTATAAAGAAAGCTGAGAGCCAAAGAATTGATGCTTTTGAATTGTGGTGTTCGAGAAGACTCTTGAGAATCCCTTGGACTGCAAGGAGATCCAGCTAGTCCGTCCTAAAGGAAATCGGTCCTGAATATTCATTGGAAGGACTGATGTTGGAGCTGAAACTCCAATACTTTGGCTGCCTGATGTGAAGAGCTGACTCATTGGAAAAGACCCTGATGCTGGGAAAGATTGAAGACAGGAGGAGAAGGGGACACAGAGGATGAGATGGCTGGATGGCATCACCGACTCAATGAACTTGAGTTTGAGTAACTGGCCTGGTGATGCACAGGGAGGCCTGGTGTGCTGCAGTCCATGGGGTCGCAAACAGTTGGATACGACTGAGCGACTGAACTGAACTGAGGACTCATTGTAAGAGTAACCCTTCTTCGTCTCTAATCTGTTAACTTGATGGTATCCATGTCCATAGAGAAGTTCTATTTTTTATGTACTGAGCTATTATTGCCCTGTTAAGACTTCCGGGTGTCCAGCCTGGTTAAGACAGCCAGTGTCCAGGTTATACATATAATTCCTTGGATTTCCTGGTAGTGTTTTATTCATTTTCGTCATGTTTACTACATTAAAACTTATTTTGACTATTCATAGGCAGTTGTGCTAGCACCATGTGTTACATAGTCTCTGTTTTAAAAAGATTTTTTTTCTATTTTTGCACATGCTCAAATTAGGTACTGTCTGGGATTGGGAAGAAAGGAAGATGTCCAGCATTTGGGAGAGATGGGTCCCATTCAGTGTTGACAGAATCTTCTGAAAATTGCTCCCAGAAGTCTCTAGGGTGCTCTGGGAATACCATAAAAAGTCCATAAAGGAGGATATTGTGTCTTGCTTTGAGCAGATAAAACTAGTTAGGAGTCTTACTTTCCTTACCTTAACTGCTTTGGTCCCTCTCTAGTTTCACCTACCACATAATAAGTAATGGATCTGAGACCAATGTTAACAGTAAAACCAGTAATACTGCACACTTAAGTTTTTTTTCCTTTCTCTAGTAAGGAGTTCTCTCTATATCTGTTAACCATATACACAGTCCAGAAACATGAAGGTGTTTATTGTAAATTCTTTATAAATTACTTGACATAAAAGTTCCAGAAAGAATATCTGGTATTTTGTTGGGGAGAGGAGTAGTTTTAAGTACTTCTGGCATGTCTTTGAGTGCCTAGAAATAACCTTAATTGAAGAAGCTTCAGCTCCTTCAGTTTGCAGATTGAATGAGACCCTTATGTGTAAAATTGTTTAGGTAAATATCAACACCTAGGTCCGGGAGTCCCTAAGTCAATTTTCTCAACCTAATAGAGTTTCTCATCTGAATTATAAAACAGAGAAACGCTGTTTTTTCAGTTTTTCCAAGGATTGTGCATAGCTAGTATTTTTCTTTTGGCCTGGGTGAGGAGTTCATTACACACAATGAATGCCTTAGTAATTGAACTATATTACATTCTCTTAGAACCCTGACTAAGAAATAGTTTGCTGTATTCACTTTTTTCTTTTAATCCTGTAAAATGGATCATACAGGTGTAAAGTGCAAAAACAGGACAGCAGACGATTCTAATTATTGATATGTTTTTAGGTACAAAAGTAAGTGATGGGTGAAAATGTGTGTATAGCTGAAATTTGAGTCTTAGAGTCCAGAGAACAGATTATTTTTCTGTAAGTAGATTTGGGAAATCAGTGGAAGAATTATAAAATTTCTTTAGAATGGCATCAGTTTTAAGAGGCACTAAGAACAGATGTTGCCAGTTGATCTATGAGTAGTCGTAGTTTTATCTTTTAGAACTCTTGTTGTATACTTAGTGAAAGATTATCTTTGAACACTTGGATTCATAAAATGGAAAGTACAAGCAAAATAAATTGGCTGTGACATCTTTATGTTCAGATGATCGTGTTTCTTCTTACAATATTTTCCTCAGTGCCATGGAGAGCATTGATGTTGCAAGCATACATTAAAAGAGCTCTCCTCTGCAGAAAACTCCTCTGCAAGTTTTGATGCTGGTGCTTTCTTGATTTTATCAGAAGGTGTCAACAACCTTCTGGTAAGAAACCTAAATCCTTCCTAAAATCGTACTTCATTGGTTTGCAGATTGAATTATCAAGGGGTTGCAGTCAAGTGCCACAGAAAATTGCAAGCAAACCAAGTTTGAGCATGCTTAACAGTGACATTTATATCTTGGCAGCCATTCGGCTGTTTGCTATTTTAAGATACCATCAATTCTAGGAAGCATCCTGATTTTAGGGACTCAGAATGTTAGAATTGATGAGCTGGGATGAAGGACTAGGGGGCCAGAGAATCGCTAAACTGATAATTGATCAAAGAATAACAAGTGATCATCCATTTTGTCAGTTTTTTTAAAAACAAAAACCTGAGGTAAGATTTTTCATAAATTATGCTATTAACCTTTTCCTTTCTCAGGGGTTATATTTTTGTAATTACATTAACCTGCAGCAGTGAACTTTAACTGTGGAGGTTGGGAAAATGGTGAGTTTACCCAGTCAGAGGAAAGGCCATATAGGATCTAATAAACTGAAGCCTGTCCCTCTTAATATATTGAGAATTTATTTTAGTTTATTTTTAAAATATTTTATTGAAGTATAGGTGATTTATAATGTGTTTCTGTTGTACAGCTAAGTGTAAGTGATTTGGTTTGCATATATATATTTTTTCATATTCTTTGCCTTTATGATTTGTTACAGGATATAGAATATAGTTCCCTGTATTATTACTGTAAGACCTTGTTTTTCTGTCCTGTATATGATAGTGTGCATCAGCTAATGTCAAACTCCTGATCTATCCCTCCTCCAGTCTACTCCCTCTTGGCAACCACAGGTCTGTTCTTTGTCAGTTTATGTTCAGAAATACAACATTTATTTATTTAGAAATGCAATATTTTATCATAAATTTGCTTCAGTAATTGAGCCATCGTCATGTCATAGTTCAGTTCCCTCAGTCGTGTCTGAGTCTTTGTGACCCCATGAACCACAGCAGACCAGGCCTCTCTGTCCATCACCAACTCCCGGAGTCCACCCAAACCCATATCCATCGAATCGATGATGCCATCCAACCATCTCATCCTCTGTCGTCCCCTTTTCCTCCTGCCCTCAATTTTTCCCAACATCAGGATCTTTTCCAGTGAGTCAGCTCATCGCATCAGGTGGCCAGAGTATTGGAATTTCAGCTTCAACATCAGTCCTTCCAATGAACACCCAGGACTGATCTCCTTTAGGATGGACTGGTTGGATCTCCTTGTGGTCCAAGGGACTCTGAAGAGTCTTCTCCAACACCACAGTTCAAAAGCATAAATTCTTCTGTGCTCAGCTTTCTTTATAAACTCTCAAATACGTACATAACCAGTGGAAAAACCATAGCCTTGACTAAATGGACCTTTGTTGACAAAGTAATGTCTCTGCTTTTTAATATACTGTGTAGGTTGGTCATAACTTTCCTTCCAAGGAGTAAGTCTTCTAATTTCATGGCTGCACTCACCATCTGCAGTGATTTTGGAGCCAGAAAAATAAAATCAGCCACTGTCTCCACTGTTTCCACTGTTTCCCCATCTGTCTGCGATTAAGTGATGGGACTGGATGCCATGAGCTTTAAGCCAACTTTTTCACTCTCCTCTTTGACTTTCATCAAGAGGCTCTTCAGTTCTTCAATTTTGCCATAAGGGTGGTAATGTCCTAACACATTGGAAAAGATGACTAAAATGTAGTTAATTTAACTGTTGTACTAAATAAATATAACTTTTTTTTAAAATTTCATGCCACTGATCCTGAGAAAGTCTTTAAAGAAGAGAAACTGGAATAGATCTTAAATTTTATAGGAATACTTGATCAGATTTGAAGGAGGCAGTAGTGACTGTGAGAGTTTCTTTGCTTGCTTAGGAGAATAAAATGATGGTCCTTTGGTTTTACCACTTGGGATTAGAGTCATTAAAAACATAGACTTCTCTGATGGTCCAGTGGCTTAAGACTCTGCACTTGGGGTTCTGTCCTTTGGTCAGGGAACCAGATTCCACATGCCACAGCTAAAGATTCCAAATGCTACAGTGAAGATCTTGCGTGCTGCCTCAAAGACCTGACCCTGCCAAGTAAATATTAAGGAAAAAATATAGTTTCCAATCAGGAAGATTATTCTGTTTTTTGATGGCCTTTTATGCTCAGTCTATTGATAATCAGTAAATGCTTCTGAGAAGAATTTTGAAGTTTAAGAGTTAACAGCTTTAGGGTTTTGGGGTATGGGCTTCCACTTACATCTTGTTTTAAGGATTCAAGCTGTAAGATTTCCGTTAGTTTGCTGAGTATTAAGATTTTTTTAAATTTATTTATTGATTGATTTACTTATTTTAGGGGGAGGCTGTGCTGAGTCTTCACTGCAGCACATGCTTTATCTAGTTGTAGCAATTGGGGGCTACTCTGTAGTTGGGCTTCTGATTGTGGTGGTGGCATCTCTTGTGGACTCTGGGACACTTGGGCTTCACTAGTTTCGGCTCCCCAGCTTTAGAGCACAGGCTCAGTAGTTGTGGCACACGGGCTTAGTTGCTCCGTGGCACTTGGGCTCTTCCTGGACCAGGGATCGAACTGGTGTCTCCTGTATTGGCAGGTGGATTCTTTACCACAGTGCCACCAGGGAAGACCCTGAATGTTTTTTTAAGTTTCTTTTTCCCTCTTTATAAGTAAATTTTGTGTTGTAATGAATTGCAGTAATAGGAGGTCATTACAGGGTTTTTGAGAAACCTGAGTAGCAAGTGAATTTGAAATGACACTTTGCAGGCCAAGAAATTTTTTTAGACTAGTATGATGTGTTCCTAATAAATTTAGTGGGAATGTTTTCAAAGGGATTTTATGGATCTCTGTAGATTTTCTAAGCCATCACTCAAACTGACCCTCTGATAAATTGATCAGTATTTTAAACAAGGTAGCTAAATAAGATTTTGATGTTTTGTTCCGGGACTTTACCTTAAATGGGCTTTTTTGGAAAGGTGCCTTATTTCTTCAAAATAGTATTGTTATCAGACTTGACTTTCTGGAGTTTAAAAACATGAATTAGCAAAAGCATTCTATCATTTAATTTATAAGGATTTAATGGAAAGTGTTCCAGACGGAAGATGAGGTTTTTTAATATTTATTTTAAAAAATAAATATTTTGTGGAGTCTTTAGTTTCAGCATATGGGATCTAGTTTCCTGACCAGGGATTGAATTCGGGCCCCCTCCATTGGGAGAGCAGAGTCTTAGCCACTGGACCACCAGGAAGTCCCAAGATGAAATTTTAGGTTCAGCATTTATAATCTAGGGAGTAAAACTTGGGGGCTGTATATAGTTTCAGCTTCTCTTTCTCTACAGTGAGAATGAGGCATCTGGAAGTTCTTTAAAAGAAATTGTGGGATCTGGAAGGTCTGCTTACTTTCAGATACTTTCCATAGCCAGGGTCCGTAATTCATCTGTTCTGACTTTTGACTGTATAACCTCAACCTTTCAATTTGTGAAATTCATTCATATCGTGTTTATTGTTGCTTAAACTTTAGGATTTTACCCCCTGATTCAGTTCAGTCACTCAGTCGTGTCTGTTTGTGACCCCATGGTCCACAGCACACCAGGCTTCCCTGTCCATCACCAACTCCTGGTGCTTGCTCAAACTCATGTCTATTGAGTCAGTAATGCCATCCAACCATCTCATCCTCTGTTGTCCCCTTCTCCCCCTGCCTTCAGTCTTTCCCAGCATCGAGGTCTTTTCCAATGAGTCAGTTCTTCACATCAAGTGGCCGAAGTATTGGAGTTTCAGCTTCAGCATCAGTCCTTCTAGTGAACATTCAGGACTGATGTCCTTTAGGACTGGCTGGTTTGATATCCTTGCAGTCCAAGGGACTGGCAAGAGTCTTCTCCAACACCACAGTTCAAAAGCATCTGTTCTTACGGCGCTCAGCTTTCTTTATGGCTCAACTCTCACATCCATATGTGACTACTGGAAAAACCATAGCTTTGACTAGATGGACCTTTGTTGGAATACTCTGCCTTTTAAGATGCTGTCTAGGTTGGTCATAGCTTTTATTCAAGGAGCAAACGTCTTTTAATTTCATGGCTATAGTCACTATATGTAGTTATTTTGGAGCCCAAGAAAATAGAAGTCTCTCATGGTTTCCATTGTTTCCCCATCTGTTTGCCATGAATTGATGAGACTGGGTGCCATGATCTTTGTTTTCTAAATATTGCGTTTTAAGCCAGCTTTTTCACTCGTCTCTTCAACTTTCATCAAGAGGCTCTTTATTTTCTCTTTGCTTTCTGCCATAAGGATGATGTCACCCTTATGATTATAATCAAATTGAAAAACCTGTTTTTCAGCTGTAGTGTTCTGTAACTTGAAAAATGTGTGTTTCAGTTATGCAGATATTTGGAGCCCGCACCTTGTTCTTTCTACCGGCTATTTAAGCTCCCACCTAAAAATTACCAAATACCTTGTCTTTTTTTGGTCTTTATTACTGTAACTTTAAAATAAATTTTAGTATTTGGTATGGATAGTGTTTTCTTGTTTTTCCCTACCATCATTTAAAAGTTGTCCTTTTGAATGCTTTCTTGTTTGTTATTAAAGTGCAACTTCTTATTCCCTCAACAGAATTACAGTCCTTAGTGTTTCAGTGGAATTCCACTTAAGTGTATATTGACAAGTTTAAAATATCAAGATGTAAAAATGAGATGTGGTTTACATTTTTCTAAATATTCTAATTCATTAAGTTTTACATATGTCAGTGCATAGGTTGTGTGCAGTTTTTGTGTTGTTAAGGGTATTTCTAGGACTTTGCTGTTGTTAGTAGACTATTTTTTTGGTCTGTTTTATTTTTCAGGTGTTTATTTTTAGCTAGAAAGGAAAATTAATTTTGGTTAACTTGGGAGCTTACTGAACCTTTGAGTTGTCTTAAATTTTTATTTTAGGTTATTTTATTTTGAATTGCTTTTGAAAAAAACAGTTCTTCAATTAGTTCAAGTGCTCGGATTTTCCTCCTATTCCCTTCATTCCTCTCTTACTCCTGGTTTACGTATAATTTTTGGCATTCCTGAGTTTTGACTGTATAATAACTTTTTTTCATCAGGGATGGCTTTCTAAAACATTTTGATTATACTTTAAATATGTTAAAGTACCTTGTCACTTATTCATGATTGTTTTAAATTGTAGTTAAGAGATTCAACTGTAAATATATATCCAGCTGTATGAATGAACAAGTTAAGGGACCATTTTATGATGGCTTGGAATCTTCTGTGTTTGTATATACATGAAGAGAAGAAAAGGAAACTCAAGAGTATTCTGAGAAATAGGTTTCTGGGCCAGATGAGTATGAATAGGAAGAGAGACCAAATCCCCAAAGGCTGGACTAACAAGGAAGAGAGAAGTTAGGGATACTTAGTCATAAAGCCATGTGCAGGAAAATGTTGCTATTGTTACTTGGCATCTCCTGACTCTGATTTTGGCAGAGACCTAACCCTGCCATCTCTTTGAGTATCTAGGGAACACCATTATTCTCGTGAATTGAGAAGTGTTCACTGTGTTCTGTATCAGTGTTTCAATTTTATAGAGATCTGACCATTAGAAGTTGTTTATCCCAAGAATCTAGGGTATGGGGATTAGAACATGTCCATTAATTGTTCACTACAGTCCAAATACACTTTACTTGGGTATCAAGTTTTTAATTTATTTAATCTCATATCTGAAAGATACTAGCAATAAGATTAGGTTCCAGAGTTACCTTTTTTCCTATAAATGTTAAAAATGTGTATGCTCAAAGCTGATGCTGATGTTTGTGGTGTATGTAAAGTAGGAGTGGGGAGAGGTATAAGCACCGGTTTTTAGATAGGAAAAGATTTTTATTATAACAGTAGAATTTTTCAATGATTTGGAGCTCTGGTTGAACTTACCCAATATACAAATTATATAGAAATGGTAAAGATTAATGGAACATTTCAAACACTTATTTTTGCTTGTTAAGTACTAGAAGGCATTAGTGAAAGTTTGGCTGATCTCTCCTATGGAAAGATATGTCTTACTCTAATATTCATGAATTTGGTAATTCTCAGATTTTGAGAAAATATTCCTTACCTTACAAATTCTTTACCTTACAAATGGCAAGAGTATAATAAAGAGAGATTTGCTGGTGACCAAAATGATTGCTGAAAGTAGATGTGCTTAGATAAACTAGTAGAAGTAGAGACTGGCTGAGAAGTCGTTGTTGTAGTGTGATTAGAAAAATCACAGCTTGAACTGAATGGCATCTCTGGCTTTGAGAGGAGAACAGTCTTCAGAATTGTAAGTCAGGAGCAACTACTGCACTCTGGAAAGTATCTTTGAGTTGTAGGCCTTGC
The DNA here is from genome assembly GCA_006410875.1 of Neotragus pygmaeus. NCBI lineage: Eukaryota > Metazoa > Chordata > Mammalia > Artiodactyla > Bovidae > Neotragus > Neotragus pygmaeus. The sequence continues at coordinate 2,015,452 of SJYV01018739.1, read as the reverse complement.
ATGAAGATATATATGCATTGAAATGCCCCATAACACGCAATTAAATCGATCACAGGCATTTGGAGCTGAAGAGCGATCCAGGCAAAATTACAGAATCATACAGTTGAGTAGCATATGTGGGAGGATGGCATTGAGAGACTAGATACAGGACTTACATTTTGTGATTGATCATCCTGCATTATTAAAGAAAATGATTTTCAGCCTCATCTGTTACCTCCTCCTCTCTTAAGACTTTCTTTAGTTCCCAAGATTTTCCAAGGTGGCAGTGCTGATCTATTGCTTTTGGTTTTTCCACTGTCAGTTTGTTTCTTAGTCTTTAGTTTGCTAATTTGCTTAAAATAATATCTGACACATAGTGTTTAAATGTTTTTGGAAATTGATGAGGACATGTTTTAAACAAGTACTACAAGTTTGTGTGTGTATTTATTTAGCTAGTTGATATGGTATATTATGGAGTCTAGTGTGATAAAGATATTTTAGAAAAGAATTTAAGTGCCTAGTGGTTCAGAGTGTGTGAGCATTTGGCAAAGGTTGAGAATATTGCAATTCTGATTGACAGTAATACAGTGTCATTTAATATCTGTTGTAATCATGAAAGAGAGGTTAGGTAATTTGCAGGGTCAACACAACTCATAAATGATGGACATGGAAAGCAAAACCTGATCAGCCTATTCCAAGCTCTGAGTTGTTATCAGTATTCCATATTGTCTTTGTATCTCTAATATAGTGGTTTAGAGTTAATGTAACATTTAATTGAATCTTTATTTCCTTTTAATTTTTTTTTACAGGGATTTATCAAAGATGTTCATGAAGACTCCCTCACAGTTGTTTTCGAGAACAAGTAAGTTATTTTTTATTGATAGAGATCCTAATTTTGAAGGTTGGTAGTGCCAAACTGCTGCTTTTGGGTATTCCATCTGCAATCGGAAAATGAAGGTGCATTTGGGTGGGGGGTTCTTTGGTTTGATTATCTTTTTGAGTTAAAATGATTTTTCGTTTTTGATGACTTTACCTGGTTTTTTGCTCACCATTCACTTGTCTCTTTTTCCAAGACTCGTTTGTTTGCCAAATCACATGTGAACATGAATCAGTTTTTGCAAAAAAAGATGGCATGGATGTAATTATAACATGCATACTTCTTAAAACCCAGAATTTTTAAATGATCCTATGTAAGGCCTTCCAAATGCCATTTTAGCGAAATATATTAGGCTGCCTTAAATTGCTTATTAATCTTAAGGAATAATAAACAATTTTATAGATATTGTAATGGTTAGGTAAAGTGCTAAAAATGTCAAAGATGTGTGCTGAGCTTGGTTAGGAAGGATTATGAAGAAGCACTGTATAATTGAAGGTCAGAAAAGAATTGGGCAGCTTTCCCTTTTAAGCTGTTTCTGGAACTGCCTGAAGAGCTATCTGCCTAACAGCTGTTTCATGTAGAAACAAGTGTTGAGATGATTCCTGTCTTTGAGCACCTGTTATTTAGACAGTAAAGATGAAAAGAAAGCACTCCAATATCTTTTACTTGTCTCTTTTTTGCCCATCGTTGGCATATAGAGGCCCATCGGTTCAGTTCAGTTCAATTGCTCAGTTGTGTCCAACTCTTAGAAGCCATAGGAATATATTAGTGCTATTGTACTTCCCAGGCATATGAATGATTTATTAGAACCTAAAATAGGAAAGCATTTTATCAACTTAGTTATAAAATATAGCACACAAAAAGCACAGCTAAAGCAGTAGTTTTAATACATTTGTATTTACTACAAAGATTAAAATATTTTTTCTAGGTTTTAATTATGTGTTCATTGTAGAAAAGAAATTGTAAGAAAAATAAATCTTTTTGTAATTTACTGTTCAGAATAATATTGACTAGTTTCCTATATTTCTGTGAACATGTACACTAAAAAGGAATTATGCAGTTTATATTTTATCATCTTTGGAATTGTGTTCCTTTGACAGGTCATTTAGTTGTAAAAATGTTTGCAGCAAGTTGATCACTGTGTAGCAGTGTAGAATGACATTATTTTAAATCTGAGTCATTACTATGAGCTTAGCCTTTTTCATTTGCAGAATGATGTATGTGCTGTCACCTTAGGATGAATGATTGGGAAGGTAGTATGTAATTATTATCAGTGACGTTAATTACCTGTGAACTTCGTCAAGAGCTATGCAAAATCGGTTCTAGCTCAACAGTCTACTTAGAAAAAGTCTTCAAGCAGAGGTTGTTTTTTGGGGGGGAAGCTAAATGATTGATTTGAAGAATTTACAGTGCTAACCATAGACTATATAGCTTCTATATTAAGGAGATTAGAATTGTATATATTAAAGTTCATTCATTTTCTAATCCTTCAGTTGGCAACCAGAACGCCAGGTTCCATTCAATGAAGTTAGATTACCACCACCACCTGATATAAAAAAAGAAATTAGTGAAGGAGATGAAGTAGAGGTATGTATTTATAAGTTTATTTTCTTGTGTACCTGTTTTTTTGTTTCAAATAGATATTCTTGTAGGAAAATCTATTAGCTGATAGAGAATAAGTCTAAATTCCTTTTCTCTATTCTTCCTATTGGTAATAGCTGTGTAATGTAGCAGTACTTGAGTTTTGGAGACGAAACTGGGATTAATGTCTCAAAGCTACTGTTTTTAGCTTTATAGCCCTGGTCAAGTTTGTTTTTTTTAACCACTAGAATAAAAATAATTTGAGAATTAAAGATGATAGTGCATTTGAGTTGTTTTCCACAGAATCTGGTGGAGAGAACTGTATGATGTTGGTCATTATTTTCCTTTTTTTTTTGCTAATTATTTTGTCTTCAGTGTTTTCCTCAGTATTTTTGTACAATGTTAGTATTTATCCTTTATTATAGTGATCATTAATATAGTTCATTTGTAACAATGTGAAATGTTGTAATAAGCATGCTGCCTTTTTGAATATTCTAATATTCAGAAAGATTTAAAAGGGAAAAAAGCAAAAATCACTTCCTAGATATAAAATCCTATATTTCATGGTTCACATATTCCCAGGCTCTTCTTTCCTCTCTTTAAAAAAATAAAAATTGTATTTCTTTGTATCTTGTTTTTGTCACAGTTAGTAGCTCTTGAATGTCTTCAGTATATATTTATTTTTGATTAAGATGTATGCTCTTAAGTGACAGAAATTTTGAAATAATTATGAAATACAAGTAAGAATTTGTTGGAGAGAGAAAAATTTGATTTTTGATTTTTCAAGAAATTGATACCTCCAAGGAGCTCAAATATGCTAACTATATTTCTCACAAACAGTTGTCTTGATAGTGTTGAAAGATTTTCAAGTGTCATTTGTGCCTAGTTGATATAGGCTAGGGTGAGAGAACTGGGGACACAGGTCAATCTTTAGTGATGAAACAGCTGTTTAAATATTTTTATAAACACTTAACAGTACGTACTTTGTGCCACACATTGTTCTGAGTGCTTTGTATATGAGCTAATTCAGTTACTTGCCACTTTTATGCTTCATAATTTTTTAAATGGTAAATTTTCTTTTGAGTTAATTGTAGATGTTATGTTCGGAAGTCAGATTGTAGGACTTTAATCCCTAACTCACATTCTAAAATTCTGCCTAGATTTTAATTACTTGATCTAATTCTTCTGCTCCCCTGGAGTAGAAAATAGCAACCCACTGCAGTATTCTTGCCTGGAGAATCCCATGGCCAGAGGAGCTGGCAGATTACTGCCCATGGGATTGCAAAGAGCTGGACACAACTGAGTGACTCAGCATGCATTCTTCTGCTTTTGCTAAAAGCAAAGCATATTATAGGCTTCCCTCGGTGGCTTAGATGGTAAAGAACTTCCTGCAATGTGGAAAACCTGGGTTCAATCCCTGGGTTGGGAAGATCCCTAGAAAAGGAAATGACAGCCCACTCTAGTATTCTTGCCTGAAAAACCCCATGGACAAAGGAGCCTGGCGGACTATATAATCCATGGAGTTGGACACGATTGAGCGACTAACACTTTTTTCAAAGCAGGTTATAACCATTGTGTCAGGGTGCCACATGTGTGGCGATCAGTTCTGTGAGTAGTGCTTTTCATATTTTAAAAAATGGTTCAGACAGTTATTGGTAGTGTAAAGGCTCAGGTTAAAGGGAAGACTTGCCTGAATGCTGAAGGTATTGTTGTTACAGTGTGCTTTCCTCAGTCTCGGAAGGTCCTGTCCAGTTGCTGGACTATCTTTATGGCTTGAGCTCCCCTACCTTCCAGCCAGTTGTATACAGAACTTTATTGAATGATTTGGAAATTAATGATTACAGGGTGTTTTATTTCACTTTTTTTTATGGTTCAGTGTTGGGAAAATTTGTTCCTTAAAAATATGAGAATGGTGGTCTGGAATTAAGATGTTACTATTACTTTAATTTTTGAAAATTCATATAAGGAAAAAGCTTAAAATTAATCTTGCCACCCGTGGATTTATTTATTTATTTATTTTTCGCTTTTGCCACCATGAATTTAGGAATGTATTCTTAGGATGTGAAATGTTTAAGAACTATGGTTTATTAGTACTTTATATTGTGAGCCATATAACTTTATGTAAGCTCCGCCTCTTTTCAATTCAGAGTCGCAAAGCTTCATATAAAAAGTGAAATGATACAGAATTCCCTAAGGTAACAAGTGAACTTCCCTCTAGTGTAGGCATATTGGTGTGCTTATCTGCCAATCCCAGCTTAAATCTCATTTACCAAAGTTGAGTCTCTTCAAATTTTTTCTTTGCATTTATAAAGAATATGTGTTCTTTTTAAGTTACACAAATTGGGAATAACCTTATTTATGAATTTTTGTGTTCAGTTAATTAATGTATCATAGACATTTTCTTGTCTGCACATACAGATTTAACCTTATTTTCCTCATCACCCCATGATATTGGGTTGTATAGATGTATTATAATTAGAAAACATTGAAATTACTGTTTTCATTTTGCTTTTATTTCCCCCTCCCGCCCCCACCTCAAATCCAGATTTAGTGTTCTTATGTAAATCATCATCTTATGGTAGTATTAAATCTTGGTGATTGATACCAAAATGTACCATTTTATCCTTCAGAAATGATTCTTGAATGACCACTTCATAAGTTTGCTAATGCTCAAGATGTTTGCTCCTCATAGATCGACTGACTGGATTAATATTTATCTAATCTGTAAGATTTCATAAATATGGTAGAAGGAAGTTCTTGTCTTTTATATTTTGTGAACCTTGAATGCTAGTGATATGCAGTGTCTTTTAAATTAGTTTTATGACTGTTAGCTGCTTGTTCTGTTTAGTGTCTGTTTTTATTCTTGACCCATGTAGTTTTTTATGTCAAATATGTTTATATTTATGGGTAAGCTTCTATCTGTTGTATATTGTGTTTTCTCCCAGGCAGTCTGTGCTTAGTGACTTTTTCCATTAAGAACTTATTTCTTCACTTATTTAGGTCTGCCAGTTTCCCCAGTGTGGCCTCCAAGATAACACATTTTAGTAGTTCCACAGATGTGGCCCCCTTTTTAAAATTTTTTTCAAGACCATTTAGGGTTTTTTTTTAACTTTTTATTTTATATTGGAATATAACCGATTAACACTGTTGTGATAGTTTCAGATGTACAGAAGAGCAGCTCAGCCATACATATATATACATGTATCCATTCTCCCCCAAACTCCCCTCCCATCCAGACTGCTACAAACATTAAGCAGAGTTCCCTGTGCTATACAGTATGTTCTTGTTGCTTATCCATCTTAAATACACTGGTGTATGCCTGTCCATCCCAAATTCTGTAACTACCCCTTCCACCCATCTTCCTTTTCTGTCTGTTTTTCTGTTTTATAAATAAGCTGATTTGTATCATTTCTTTTGGCCACCAGTCTCTTTCTGCTAGTTGTCAGTACTATAGTAGCAGTGAAAACAGCTGACACTGGGCTTCCTTGGTGATTCTGTGGTAAAGAATCTTCCTGATAATGCAAGAGGTGTTAAGTTTGATCTCTGGGTGGGGCAGAGCCCTTGGAAAAGGAGATAGCAACCTACTCCAGTATTCTTGCCTGGGAAGTCCTGTCCTATGGACAGAGGATCCTCTGGTGGACCACAGTGCTTGGGGTCTCAAAAGAGTCGGACATGACTTAGTGACCAAACAACATCTGACACTAACCATGAAATATATAATTAACTGACTTTTTAAACACTTATCTCAGTTTGAATTAACAGTTTCTTGAGGGCCTCTTTGAAATTATATGAATATCTTTACTAACCTTTCCAAGTTTCTTATAGCCTGATGGTTAGGAAGTTGATAGCCAGGTTAAGTTTTTGTCCTATATGTTACTCTAATATATCATGCTATATTTGCAGGGTATTGTCAGTTTTGTGCCAGATTACCAACTCTTACTTTTACAGCTCTAGGAAGCATTTCTTTTTGAAGAACGGAAAGATGACTTTGATTTGGCCATTATTAATTGACCTAGAACAGAAATGATACAGGAGGGAGTTTTTCATTAGCTATTCAGGCATTTATCTAAAGTCTAGCTGTATGACAGAGACCTAAAAAGACATTTCTCCAAAAGACGTACCGATGGGCAACATACAGACACTCACTTCAGCTAATTATTATTATTGTTGTTCAGTTGCTAAGTTGTGTCTGACTCTTTGTGAACTTGTGGACTGCAGCACGCCAGGCTTCCCTGTCCTTTACTATCTTCCAGAGTTTGCTCAAACTCTTGTACATTGAGTTGGTGGTGCCATCAAACCATTTCATCCTCGATCACCCTCTTCTCCTCTTGCCTTCAGTCTTTCCTATCATCAGGGTCTTCTCCAGTGAGTCGGCTCTTTGGATCAGGTAGCTAAAGTATTAGAGCTTCAAGTTCAGCATCAGTCCTACCAGTGAATATTCAGGGTTAATTTCCTTTAGGATTGACTGGGCTTGATCTATTTGCTTTGCAAGGGACACTCAAGGGTCTTCTCTAGCACCACAATTTGAAAGACTCAGTTCTTCAGTGCTCAGCCTTTGGTCCCACTAGCATATCCATATATGACTACTGGAAAAACCGTAGCTTTGACTATACTGACCTTTGTCTGCAAAGTGGTATCTCTGCTTTTTAATACACTGTCTAGGTTTGTCATAGCTTTTTTTTCAAGGAGCAAGCGTCTTTTAATTTCATGGCTGCAGTCACCATCTGCAGTAATTTTGGAGTCCAAGAAAATACAATCTGTCACTGTTTCTGCTTTTTCCCCATCTATTTGCCATTAAAGAGATGGGACCACATGCCTTGATCTTAGTTTTTTGAATGTTGAGTTTTAAGCCAGCTTTTTCACTCTGGTCTTTCACCTCATCAAGAGGCTCTTTATTCCCTTTTCACTTTCTGCCATTAGAATGGTGTTGGTGGTTCAGTCACTAAGTCATGTCCAACTTTTTGCGACCCCGTGGACTGCAGCACACCAGGCTTCCCTGTCCCTCACCGTCTCCCAGAGTTTGCTTAAACTCATGTCCATTGAGTCAGTGATGCCACCATCTCATCCTCTGTTGTCTCCTCCCCCTGCTGCCTTCAGTCTTTCCAAGCATCAATGGTCTTTCCCAGTGAGTCGGCCCTTCACATCAGGTGACCAAAGTATAGGAGGTTCAGCTTCAGCATCAGTCCTTCCAATGAATAGTCAGTTGATTTCCTTTAGGATTGACTGGTTTGATTGTGTTGCTGTTCAAGGGACTCTCAAGAGTTTTCTTGAAAGGTTATTGCTAAACCATGAAAGATGCCAGGATTCTTGGCCTCCGAAGGAGAAGAATTCAGTCTGGGGCCAGAGATGAGGCTTGATCCCTCTGAGCTTTTGTATAATAAAGTTTTATTAAGGTATAAAAGAGAGAAAGCTTCTGACAGAGACGTCAGAATGGGTAGAAAGAGTACCCCCCTGATAGTCTTTAGCTGGATGTTATATGGCTATTTAGTTCAGTTCAGTCGCTCAGTCGTGTCCGACTCTTTGCGACCCCATGAGTTGCAGCACGCCAGGCCTCCCTATCCATCACCAACTCCCGGAGTTCACTCAGACTCAGGACCATCGAGTCCGTGATGCCATCCAGCCATCTCGTCCTCTGTCATCCCCTTCTCCTGCCCCCAATCCCTCCCAGCATCAGTCTTTTGCAGTGAGTCAACTCTTCTCATGAGGTAGCCAAAGTACTGGAGCTTCAGCTTTAGCATCATTCCTTCCAAAGAAATCCCAGGGCTGATCTCCTTCAGAATGGACTGGTTGGGTCTCCTTGCAGTCCAAGGGACTTTGAAGAGTCTTCTCCAACACCACAGTTCAAAAGCATCAATTCTTCGGTGCTCAGCCTTCTTCACAGTCCAACTCTCACATCCATGCATGACCACTGGGAAAACCATAGCCTTGACTAGATGGACCTTAGTCAGCAAAGTAATGTCTCTGCTTTTGAATATGCTATCTAGGTTGGTCATAACTTTTCTTCCAAGGAGTAAGCGTNGCTTAAAGATGTCTGTTTAGACAGTTATAGATATCTTAGGGACTGTAAAGATGTCTAACATTTTGATTGTAAAAGCCTTTTTTCCCTAGCTCTTTAATGATTACTCTTTTTTTTTTTTGGAAAAGTACTTTATGAATACTTTATTTGAAATAGCACTTTGGTTGTCTGAGCAGAATCTTATACTGGAGCATGACAGTTCAGTTTCTTTTTTCTTCTTGTGTTTTTGTTGTGGATTGTGGGTTTCTTCAAGATTGAATTTCATGTTTGTTCCCCCACCCTACCCTGCAGAGTGCTGATGCTGTAAAAAAGGCTAGAGGTTTCTTGGAATTTGTGGAGGATTTTATTCAGGTTCCTAGGAATCTTGTTGGTAAGTACTTCTACTAAATGTTAAGTTAAATGTTATTTAATTACATATGATGGCTTAATTAAAAATTAGCTTTTTCTGATAACGTTTACCTTCTAAGTTATGTTGAATTTTTTTTTTAATAACAGTTTGGCATTACAGTTTTTCTTAAGCTTTTTCATCCCCTTTGCTTCTTCCTTAATATTTTCATTTGCTTGATGTCTTTTTATCTTTCATACGTCCATCAAAATTGTAGTACTTTTTTGAGAAGGTATTTGTGGTAATTGTTTTCTTTTGTTTGGTGCAGAAGAAAAAGTTTGAGTGGACTAACAATAGGGTAATAAACTTCTACAGAGTAGGGTTTGAGAAAGTGATAGTTGTTGCAAAAACCTCAAATAAGGATAAGAAGTCATAAGAAGGGAAGGATGGTGATGATATTAGGGCAGGTTTCACTATTCCCGTGGGTTGTAAGTTAAGTGACAACAGGTTTTGCTTTTGAAGCTTCAGTTAATGAGCATTATAACTTGAGATATCAGTTGTTTAATAGCTTTGTGAATAATATTCTCTATATCTGTGTGATGTATCCTTTAAGATGCAGTCTGAAACAGAGAAATCTTGGTTACATGTTAAATTATACTTAGTGATTCTATATTTAATATAAGCATCAACACAAAGTAATGACATTTTCTAGGGGAATGATTTTTTTATGACTTTTTGGTCATCTGTTGAGTTGCCTTAGTTTTTTGACTATAATGTAATTGAGCCCCTTGGGCTCCATTTATATATAAGTACACGTTGTCTACCTTTAGGAAAAGATTCTGTACACATTTTACTTGTCAGAGTCTGAAACATTAANATGACTTTTTGGTCATCTGTTGAGTTGCCTTAGTTTTTTGACTATAATGTAATTGAGCCCCTTGGGCTCCATTTATATATAAGTACACGTTGTCTACCTTTAGGAAAAGATTCTGTACACATTTTACTTGTCAGAGTCTGAAACATTAATAGGTGAAAATTAAAAAACAGCACACTTGTGCTATTAAAAATGTTTGTTTTGGCCAATAACAAGTAGTGTATTTGGGATAATAGCATACACTACAAGAATTTGGACAGTCTCTTGGTATTCAACTATAGAAAAAGCTTTTCACTTCTGCCTAAACGTTTGGATGTCTATGATATACTACCAGTTAATTTAGCTCCACTTAATCTATTATTAGCAATCACTGTGTACTGAGTGGCTGGAGATGATGAGTTGAGAGGTTAAAATTAAATATAAGTCTTAAGAATTTTATATAATTTAAATAAATGGTAAGATACAAAATGTTACCAAATATTCATTGCTGTCAAGGGAAATCACCTTTGACAAGAACGATGCTTTTGAAAATGATCTCCTTGATTGTTTATATAATGCTCCCATTATTGACAGCTATCAGTACTAACATTTTGGTTGCTGCTTTCACAGAACGTAGTTTAACTTAGATTTCTTCACTTGTAAAAATGATTTGGAGGTGAGTGTGTCCAAGGGAGTCCTGGTTCTTTGCAATCCAACAATTCTGTAGAATATAGCATTGGTCTTACAGAATTTGTGGTAGTGTTAACCTTAAATAAAAATTTCTCATATTTGAGAAATAAGAAATTGGATATATTTATAGTTCTCAGATTCTTCTCTTTGTTTATCTGTTCAGTGATGTGAGAACCTAACATGTCTCTTGTTTTCCTTTACCCTGGCTTGTTTGGCTTTGTTTATTTGGGTTATTTGTTTATTATTTAGAAAATAAATATTAGCAGCAACTGTTATACATTGGTTAAATACTCAGAAGTAGTATAAAGACCTGAGTTGAGTGCTGTCTATTTATAGTAGTACTACATCTTTCTCTAAAATGTTTTCTGGGTGAAACAGTCTTTTGAAAAATAGTACATTCTTAGTCAAAGTGAAAGAGAAAAAGAGGACTGAGAAGTAAAAGGAAATGAGGACTACTTGTTGGGTAAGTTTCAGAGAGAATTCTCACATATATTCAGGTTCCAAGAGTTCTAGACTTGTTGACCGTTCCCACCCCTCCCAAATCAAAAGTATTATGTGAACATTGATTTGAAAATGAATTGAAACTTCAGCTCCTGGAAGCCTTCCTTAATCACTTCTCTACTCTGTCCCTTCAGCATTTATGCTCAGTGCTCAAATTATACCACAGGTCTGCTTCAGTTTGTCAATATGCTTTGGAATTTAAACTGTGGAAATGATCAGTTAAAATATTGACGGTCTCTGGTGGGACTAAATAAAACTTGCAGGTAGGTCCTTGCCACAGACCCCAGAAGGGTGATGGATATTCACTCAGCACTGGTATACTTCACAAGAAGTAAGGGGCAGAGATTTTGGGGAAGGGCGTATGATGTAACAATCTGATTTTTGTTTTTTCGAAAAGATATTTGCTTATTTTTAGCAGGATCAAGGATGGAGTTGCTGCTTGAGCATCACTGTATTAACATGAAGGTTGCTTTTATATGCTGCTGCTAGGGCTGCTCTGAGAAGACATGCATCATGTGAATTCCCTGTCCTACTCTATTTTGTTTTTTCTCTTGTTCAGTTGCTGCTGCTTTTAAATTTAGGGTTATTGGGCAAGGAGGTTTGAAAATCCTGTAATAGTGTCTGTTGTATTGACCGGCTTACTGTTGCCATTATTTCCTTGTTTGTCCCCCTCCCCCCTTATTTATTCTTTATTGGAAGCTGTTCTGTCAGACATGCAGTAGGAGAAACTTACATTATAACCTGTTTCAGCCAAAATGAATTTATTGTGGAAATAGATTGCTGGTATAATGTAACATTTTAACTGAGGATTTGAACTTAATAACAAGTAAGATGTTACTGTTAACTTAGTATACATCTATTTATAGTAATGGTTACTGGAGCATTTACTTCTGTTACCGGGTAACACTACCCAGTATTGCTTTGTTATTTTATGGATGTATATTAGCTTTATAAAAAGTGAGTTCCCTAAGTGAAGAGCATCTTCATATCCTCCTTTTAGTTTTTCCTCTAATTGTCAGATACTCTTTGATTTTACAGACTTAACAAGTTCAGTGTGGAGAACGTAAATAATTTGAATTCTGTGTCATTTCACAGTATTTCATATCTAGGAAGACACAACCCATATACATTTTGTATGTAGTTATATAGTTCTGAAGTACTTTAAACACTTATAGGTGTAAAATGTAATACTTATTAAATGTAAACATTTTATTTCAGTGAAGAGAATATTCATTTTAAAAGAATCTTCAAGTCACAGTTGTCTCTTAAGTAGGACTTTGAAAATAAAAGCCAAGTTGATGACATTGTTAGTTGTTTGAATAATAATATATGTAATGTGTCATAAATGTAAACAAATTGATGTAATTAATACCAAAATAAAAGTTTTCTTTTTGCCTTCATTTATATAGTTCAAGCTTTTAGAATAAATGGGTTGGACTTGATATTTTAAAAATATGAAAATGGTATAGAACATATTAAAAAATAGTTGGACTTTGAAAATATCTTACACGTGAGTAGAGTTATCAATCTCACTTAACAGTAGCAACCTTAGCCATACTGAAGAGAAGGAGATTTCATACCAAGAATATGTTTCTCAGTTGTCGTTAGGGTGAGTTAATTGAGAATAAAAAGATGCAGTTTTTTTGGTTTTTATAGTTTGATAGCAAGTCACAAATTATTTGGGCTGATGTTGAAATGATAGCAGTGTTGGTTTTTAATTTATTATTATATATGTTTTCTCTTATTAAAGGAAAAGTAATTGGGAAAAATGGCAAAGTTATTCAAGAAATAGTAGACAAATCTGGTGTGGTTCGGGTGAGAATTGAAGGAGACAATGAAAATAAACTACCTAGAGAAGATGTAAGTATTTAAAACGTAATTTGCCTGTGTGTCCCCCTCCCGCCCCCACCCATTCTTTTATATTTTGAAATTTGTTTTAAGAAAGTTACATCCAGTGAACTACTCTCCCTCTGCAGTGAAATTTTTTTTTAAGTTGTTTCTCAGTGCTTCAGTAAAAAGGCCAATTTTTTATTAAAAAAGACTAGTTTGATAATCTTATCAGTTCTTTTTTTGTACTTAGAGTATAAAGATTTTGGTATTCAAAACAGTTGGCTGTGAAGGAATTCTTAATAACGGTTCTTTGACTTTTTTTTTGTAAGCTCTGACCATTTCTTAAATGAAATCTTTAAGCTCTGTCATTGTTGGTCATTCTGATGCCATTGGAGAAGGAAATGGCAACCCCCTTCAGTATTCTTGCCTAGAGACTCCTGTGGACAGAGGAGCCTGGTGGGCTGCTGTCCATAGGGTCGCACAGAGTTGGACACAACTGAAGTGACTTAGCATGCATGCATGCATTGGNGATGCCATTGGAGAAGGAAATGGCAACCCCCTTCAGTATTCTTGCCTAGAGACTCCCGTGGACAGAGGAGCCTGGTGGGCTGCTGTCCATAGGGTCGCACAGAGTTGGACACAACTGAAGTGACTTAGCATGCATGCATGCATTGGAGAAGGAAATGGGAACCTACTCCAGCAGTCTTGCCTGGAGAATCCCAGGGACAGAGGATCCTGGTGGGCTGCTGTCTATGGGGTCGCATAGAGTTGGACACAACTGAAGTGGCTTAGCAGCAGCAGCTGATGCCAACTTTCTGAAATGTTTTTTCAGTCTTTTTGTTGCATGTTAATATCTTGTCCACTGTGCTTTTTTTTTTTTTTTTAAACTTCTTATCCACCACTTTAAGCATCACTAACCTTTGTGGCTCTGGTCGTCAACTGTATATAGTATATGTCTGAATATAAGGCAGAGACTTCCCCCTCCCCCACCCCCAAAATTATCTCCCAGAAAGCAGTACATTCACAACTTCTTCAGTTTTGCACAGTGGGTAACTGGGGAGTTCGTTTGCTTATTGGACAAAGTAAGTTTTTTTTGTTTTTGTTTTTTAAGAGACACATGGAGGAAACTGAAGATATTTGCTAAGATAAACAGCCTCATACCACATATTGGATGTTGTAAAGATCCCAGTGAAAGATACCATTTCCTTGATTCTTTTAATTAGAATGTGGTGATAAAAATGAATGAGGAAAAACAAATGACTGTTATGCAAATGAGTACTTGTAGATTGATTACATCTTACACAGCTTTGAAAATTGATGTAAACCTTAAGTTACTTCATATCAAGCAAACACCATACCCCACCTGGAGGGTGGGTGACGACCCCATTAAAATCAAGGGTGTCATACTATTATAATTGACACCGTATAGTGACCCATTTGGCATACCAGGCTTCCCTGGTGATTCAGTCATAAAGAACCTGCCTGTCAATGCAGGATATGCAGGTTTGATTCCTGGGTTGGGAAGAGCCCTAGAGGAGGAAATGACAGCTGACTCCAGTAGTTCTGCCTGGGAAATCCTATGGACAGAGGATCCTGGTGGACTACAGCCCATGGAGTTGAAGAACAGTTGGACATGACTTAACAACTAAACAACAGTAACAGTTTGGCTTATAACTGCTGGCTAAAATTGGTCTGAAGACTAAGGTGTTCACTGGGCAGGGTCATTAAATGACTCAGTTATAAATATCTTAGCTTGATACTAATATCTGGTCTTCCCTTAGCTTGACATATTCTAGCTGCTTTCCAGTATTTACCACCTTGTTGCAAGCTAATTCTTTTAGGATGTCCTTCATAAATTAGTACACTTTACTTTGTAGTTTTGGTCATTTTTACCTCCCATCTCTGTGCCAGAATTAAGAAATTTAAATGCTAAAAGATACCAGGTAGATTATGTAAATTATCAAACAGATTGGGATAAAAAAAGAGAGAAAGGGGAGGGCACACTGCCTTTCTATAAAAGAAACCAATGCTGTTCAGTTTTAATCTGGTTGCTGTGTAGGTATGCATGTATTCTGTTTTGCTATGTTTTTTAATATTTTAAAGAAAAGCCAAAAGCCTAAATAAACAAAACCTTTTAATTTTCAAAGCACTGAACGTGAAAATAAATCTGAAAGTTGATATTGGCTTATGTGGGGTCAGTTCGACTAGTCGTGTCCGACTCTTTGCGACCCCATGGACTTCAGCGTGCTAGGCTTCCCTGTCCATCACCAACTCCTGGAACTTGTTCAAACTCATATCCACTGAGTTGGTGATGCCATCCAACCATCTCATCCTCTGTTCCTCCCCTTCTCCTGCCTTCAGTCTTTCCCAGTATCAGTATCTTTTCCAATGAGTCAGTTCTTCACATCAGGTGGCCAAAATATTGTGAGTTTCAGATTCAGCATCAGTCTTTTCAATGAATATTCAGGGCTGATTTCCTTTAGGATGGACCGATCGAATCTCTCTAAGGGACTGTCAAGAGTCTTCTCCAACACCACAGTTCAGAAGCATCAATTCTTCAGTGCTCAGCATTCTTTACAATCCAACTCTCAAATCCATACATGATTACTGGAAAAACCATAACCTTGACTAGACAGACCTTTGTTGACAAAGTAATGTCTCTGCTTTATAATATGCTGTCTAGGTTGGTCATAGCTTTTCTTCCAAGGAGCAAGCATCTTTTCATTTCATGGCTGCAGTCACCATCTGCAGTGATTTTGGAGCCCAAGAAAGTAAAAGTCTCTTGCTGTTAAAATCGTTTCCCCATCTATTTGCCATGAAGTGATGGGACCAGATGCCATGAACTTAGTTTCCTGAATATTGAGATTTAAGCCAGCTTTTTCACTCTCCTCTTTCACTTTCATCAGGAGGCTCTTAACTTTCTGAAAGTTCCTCTTCACTTTCTGCCATAAGAGTGGTGTTATCTGCATATATGAGGTTATTGCTATTTCTCCTGGCAATCTTGATCCCAGCTTGTGCTTCATCCAGCCCGGCATTTCACATGATGTATTCTGCATATAAGTTAAATAAGCAGAGTGACAGTATACAGCCTTGATATATTCCTTTACCAATTTTGAACCAGTCCATTATTCCATGTCTGGTTCTAACTGTGCTTTTTTGACTTGCATACAGATTTCTCAGGAGGTAGGTCAGGTGGCCTGGTATTCCCATCTCTTGAAGAATTTTCCACAGTTTATTGTGATCCACATAGTCAAAGGCTTTAGAGTAGTCAAGGGAGCAGAAGTAGATGTTTTTCTGGAATTATCTTGCTTTTTCAGTGACCCATTGGATGTTGGCAATTTGATCTCTGGTTCTTCTGCCTTTTTCTAAATCTGGCTTGAACATCTATTTGGTTCACATACTGTTTAAGCCTTGCTTGGAAGATTTTGAGCATTACTTTGCTAATGTGTTAAATGAATGCAATTGTGCGATAGTTTGAACATTCTTTGGCATTGCCTTTCTTTGGGATTGAAATGAGAACTGACATTTGGCCAGTCCTGTGACCACTGCTGAGTTTTCCAAATTTTGCTGGCATATTTAACAGCATCATCTTCTAGGATTTGAACTAGCTCAGCTGGAATTCCATCACCTCCATAAATACTTTACAGTGAGATTATTGCCAGAATGTTTAGTACCTTTTCTGAGATTGTGATTCTCTTTACTTTTTTCTTTAACATAGATTATGGCAGTTAACAAGTGGATATTATTTGGAATTAGGTAACTGGATACGAAATTGGTTGGGTTAATTGCTGATTTCATGACTTTGAGCACATTTTTTTCCATCTGTAGAATTGGGATGTTTCTTTAAAATGACCATAAATAATATAGTCCAAGAATTACATTATGGATTAAAACTTTATAGCTTCTTTTTTTCCCCTCCTATCTTTCGTTCACTTTGCATCCTCTGTTTTCTGCATGTGAATGCTTGAGGATAGCTCAAGGCTTTCTTACTTCCTAAGCTTAAGTTAGAGTCCCTTGTTCATACCTTCCTAGTTGGAATTACTTCTTTTAGAGTCACTGCATCTTTAAGCTCCATGATAGCTATACTCTGTACTGTAGCTTTAGCACCTGCCCTGGTGCCTTTCTTCTTTTTAATTTCCCATACTAAAATACACTAATTAAAAAAAATTATTTTGAAAATAATTCACATAGTGGTTTCTTATATAGAATAAAAAGTTAAGCAACACTTAATTCTGTGTTTAGAACCCCAAATTCTTAAGCCAGGTTATTTAAATAACTGTTAGGAATGATTCTATAAAATCAAGAAAGTGAAGGACATTGAAAATTGGGTGAATTTCCTTAGACTGTTCATTTTCTTTAGCCAATATGAAGCTGAAAATCTCTTAAAAAAAAAAATCATTTAGGTATCTTACTTCCCTTCCTTCTCACTTTTTAAAACCGTCTTTTGAAATTCAACTAAGTAAAACAGGTCAGGGTTAATCCTTTCATTTGGTTTAATAACTTAAAGTGACTATTTGCCCATATCAGTAATTTCTTTATTTTACACAGTTGTAAATATTGAAAGTTTGTAGATGATACTTCTGTTAATGGTCACTAAGTACTTCCAACCTACAAATGTTGAAAGTTTTGCTATATGTACATATATTACAGGGATAACCTGCCCATTGTGTTTTATTATGTTTTTAAGGCAAGCGCTACTAAAAATACATCTAATTTGTACATTCATTCCAGTTTGATGGAAAAAAAGATGTGCTTGAATTAGAGGACATAAATACTAAATCCTGGGATGTTGTGTTTTCTTACAGGGAATGGTTCCATTTGTATTTGTTGGCACTAAAGAAAGTATTGGAAATGTGCAAGTGCTTTTAGAGTATCATATTGCTTATCTAAAGGTTTGTATAGTATTCACATTTATATCATGTTTCTCCACACATTAAACTTTAATTTTATATTAGTATTTGTAGTAAATTTTTAAATCTTAATTTTTGTTAATTCAGCTTCATATATCCCTTTTTTTTCCTTTCTGTGTGAAAATATTAAAAGATCCTTTGCCATAGTAAAATGGTTGGCCTCATGTACATTTTTCTCTTTCCCTCTGAACGTTTATATTTCTTTCCTTCTCTTTAAGACATGCCCACTCTTAACATTTGTTGCAAATAGGAGATAGAACCGGGAATGTTGTGGACTTTATTGGTTACTAATGCTCATCTGTAAACGTTCCCTTGAAGGAGATGAGTCCATGTCTTTTTTATATTGTATACGGGTAGCACTTAGCAGAGTTGGCACCTGATGGTTACTGGTACTCTCTGAATCACATGAACTACCTCCATATATATCATTTGATAACTCTTAACCATTGTTGTCCAGTACTCTTGCCTGGAAAATCCCATGGACTGAGGGGCCTGGTAGGCTGCAGTCCACGGGGTTGCTAAGAGTCAGACGTGACTGAGCGACTTTACTTTCACTTTTCACTTTCATGCATTGGAGAAGGAAATGGCAACCCACTCCATTGTTCTTGTTTGGAGAATCCCAGGTCTATGGGTTCACACAGTTGGACACGACTCAAGCGACTTAGCAACCATTGTTGTTTAGTCTGTCTGGGTTAATAAATAGAAAAGATTTTGGAAAAGAAATGCCCTATAAATTAAGTTGCAATTGTCATTTTTTATTCTTACTCCTGCTGTGTTTTTTTGTTTATGGTACTTGAACTGCTGTCTCTAGTTATGTTTTCCTTTTAGTCACTCATATCATTGTTATGTTAATATTTTCAAAGCACCCTTGATTAAGTCCTTCCTTTCTTTGAAAAACTTGTCTTTCCAGTACTCTACTGCTTTTTAGCCAAGAGCTTTCTCTATAGACACCTTACTTTCACATTCTGTAGTGACCTCAGTCTTGAATGACCAAGTCTACCAGTTCAGCTAGGCCACAATTCAGTTGTCACTATTTTGATAGGAAAGTAGTTTATTAGTAATACTTGTCACAGGTGGTACTTTACCTCATTTAGCAAAGTTTGATATTCCTTAAAGACTAGGTCTGATAATTAGCTATTAAAGTAGGTTATTTCAACAGTTGTCTGTTAACCATCCCCTAGGTTTTTTTTAATGCTCATCTGTACACATTCCTCTAAAGGAGAAGAGTCCTTGTCTTTTTTATATTGTATACCTGTACTACTTAGCATGGTTGGCACATGATGCTAAGGCATTTAGTAAATGCTTGGTGAAGTGACCTTGTAAATTATGTTTACTAGGAATACAGTCTACATTGCCAAATAACTGCCCAAGATCACAGCTGCTTTCACTGGTAGGACCAGACTATAGTTCAACTTTAGGCTTTAAGAAAAAAAAATACATGTAAGATTTATCCTTTTTCTTTTTCATTATAGGAAGTAGAACAGCTAAGAATGGAACGACTACAGATTGATGAACAGCTTCGACAGATTGGTATGGGTTTCAGACCTTCTTCCACCAGAGGGCCTGAAAAAGAGAAAGGATATGCCACTGATGAAAGTACCGTCTCTTCTGTACAAGGTTCTAGGTCTTATAGTGGAAGAGGCAGAGGTCGTCGGGGCCCTAATTACACCTCTGGTTATGGTAAAAAATTTTTTTCTTTTTGGTAGTAGTTGTAGTTTAGGTGCTCCAGTACATTTTGGTTATTATTGTTCAGTTCATCACTTTATCTTGGTTTTGAGGGTAGGAGATAGTTCTGAGGTACATGTTTTAATAGTAGTGACTGTATCTTATATTAATGACTGTACAAGATTTGTAGTGTTCAAGTAGCTATGTAATGAAACATGTTTTTGTTAAATTTATAGCTCATGATCATGTTTATTCTAAATATTTAAATATATATACAACTGGTTTTCTCAGTTATCTTGTACAATTATATACATTTTCCAATAAAAACCTAGTGATGGTCGTGATACTACTAGGATTTACCTTTTTCTTATCCTTTAGGGAAAGTAAAAGTAAAAAATACGCTAGTCACTGTGCTGTGTTTACATATAGCAAGTCTGTGCTAGTTTTTAAAATACACTATATATTGGTTCACTTGGTAGTTTTGAATATTAATATCTCACATCTGCAATTATTTTGTGAAATACAGGATTTCAATAATATGAGGGCTTTAAATGTTAGAACTTAATGAACATAAATGAACATTTTTCTAAAATACATTTCATTTTGAAGATCGGACTTAACCCATGTAGGAAGGGGCCAGTGGATGGTGATGGTCAACAATTTTCTAATCCTAAATTTCTTACTTCTTCTTCAGCTTTGGAGTTGTTGCATTTTTCTACATTTGGACTTGGATCTTAACAGTGACCTGATTTTTCTGTTCTCTCTCCTCTTCTCTCTTCTCTACTCTCCTATGCTCATCCAAACTGCTTTGGGAAAATATTTCATAAGCCTTTTCCAGAATAGAAGGCATTTAGGGAAAACCAAAATACATGAATGCTTATAGTGTACAGATTCCACATCCATATTTCATGTTTGAAGGATCATCTAATGATGTCAGAGTCAGTTTGGTACTATATTTCATTTGTTGTAAAGTTGAATGGTAATTTTCCCTTGCTGCTTTCTCATTATTTCAAAGTTAACCATATATTGAAACCTGAAAAGAAAAATTCCAGTTAATGTGTTTGGTATGTGAAGGATTGAGAATTGTGGTCCTGAAAACACATTTAATACAAAAGGCAGTAATTAAATAGAGATTAAGTACATACTGAATGATTTTAGAGGTACAAATTTCTAGTGCAAATAATCAGATTTGTCTTTTTGGTTGATGAATTCATCCAAGAATTTTATAAGCCTCTGGGAAGTCAGCTTATTGATGAGAGGTCCCTCTTTGGCAAAATGCTTTTGTTGACAGTAGATAATAAATTTAAATGAGAAGGTAGAGGAATAACATTTGGGTTGAAGAACGCTATGCAAATTGTTCAGTAGATGGCACTCTTACCTCTGAGTCTTTTGGAACTAGTAACGTTGTATTTTCTGAAATAGCTGTTGAACTTAAATGGGCTCCAGAGAAATAAAAATTATTTGAATTTGGTTATAGATGTTCCTGTCTACTTAATGGCAGAAGATTTTTTAGGTGATGAATATANGAAATCTCTTCTTGTGCAGCCCACAAGTATACCTCTTCATCATACTTAATTGCAGCTTAAATAAAAAATTATTTGAATTTGGTTATAGATGTTCCTGTCTACTTAATGGCAGAAGATTTTTTAGGTGATGAATATATATATAATCTATATAAGAAACATTTTCTGAATTTAACATCTCTGAACTTACAACGTTCTTTACAATGGATGCTGTCTTAGAACTGTAATTGGCAGGATTTTCTAAAGTGGAACAAAAAATATTGTGACTTACAATGGATGGCATGGCGGATTTGATAAAATGTGGTACTTTAGCTGTTAATGTTAAGTTCAGCATACATGTTCATTTAAAAGAATGTGAACCATCTTCATAAGTTGATTTTAGAAGTTTTAGGGGAAATCTGATTTAAAATTCTGTTGAAAACAATTTTTATTTGTTGGAGCCATTACAAATTGGATTGGTTTTATGGATCATTATTTCTTGTAGTCCCCTCCCTAATTTCTGGATTCATGAATTTATATTTTACAAAATTGAGATTCGAATGATTGCAATGACTTCAACAGATTATTAGTTTTCTGTTGATTATACAGCAAATTAAAAATTCAAAGCCTTTAACAGTACTACTGTCTTATGGTTCTGTAGGTCAGAAATCTGATGTGAATGTCACTGGGCTGAAATCTTAAGTGTTGGCATGTCTGTATTCCCTTTTGGAGGCTCTAGGAAAAAATCTGTTCCCTTGATACTTCCAGTTTCTAGAGACATCCTTTATTCCTCTGCTTAGGTCCTCCTTCCTCCATCTTAAAAAGCCAGTAATTACAGGTGGATGGGCTTTCCTGGTGGCTCAGTGGTGAAGAATTCTTCCTGCCAATGCAGGAAACATGAGTTCAGTCCCCTGGTCAGGAAGATCCCCTGGAGAAGGAAGTGGCAACCCACTCCAGTGTTCTTGCCTAGGTAATCCCATGGACAGAGGAACCTGGTGGGCTACAGTCCATGGGGTCACAAAAGAGCCGGACTTGACTTAACGACTAACAGATTACAGAGAGTCCTTATTCAGCCACCTCTCTGGTTTTCCGTAGTTGAGAATGGTTCTCTCTTTTTTTTTTAATATTCATGTGATTAAATTGGCCTTACCTGAATAGTCTAGAATAATCCCCAAACCTGTTTCCTTAACCTTAATTGCATTTGTAAAGTTACTTTTGCCATCTCAGAAATGTTTAATATGAAGAAAATGGAGAGCTTACCAGTTCATTAGCCATTTTTTGTTGTTTTTGACAATAATAGTTGTCTTTATCCCCTGAAACCTATTTATGATTTTAGATAACCTTCTATAAGTATTTTGAATGCTAGATTTAAATTAAAACTATGAAAATTTTTTTGCTCATGATATTGAGTTAAATACTACACTATTTTAAAAGATAATTTGATAGGAACTTTTGTTAAAACCTTTTAAAATGAGATACTCATCTAACCTCAAAATTTGGTAATGTTTTCAGGCAGGGTATGTAGGTTTGTAAATAAATCCAACAGAAGTTTTTATAATTCCCAAGGCTTCTTTGTTTTGTTTTAAACTACTCATGAAATGATACATTACCCTTTTTCCACCAAACCATGACATCAGTTAACAAAATTCTTTCTTATCCTTTGGAAAAATAAAGTGTTTTAATTCATTTTCTAATATGAGACTCATCTTAACAAAGATGCAAATGTCAGTACTAGAAACTTGCTACATTTTTCTTAAATTAATCCATTCATTACTAGCTACATCTATATGGTATATGGAGAAAAAAGACAGAAGAGTCCTCTTTAAAAGAGAAAGGAAGTTGGTAGGCTTTGTTCAACTTGACGTTTTAGTCCTTGAAGAGCTCTTGTATTTTGCTTTTATCATTAAATGACTATGGAGTTAATATAGGGTATTTTTAGTTTATCTTGAAATTGTTCTTATTTGAGAGTTTAGCATAAGAACTTCATAAACATGCAGTAAATTAATTTATCAGGAGAAAATTGATATGTGCATTGCTAGGCTTCCGTGGACATTTAGAGGTGTAAGAGAGCTCCTCTTTACTGTAAACCAATGTGGAGGTAAATCCACATTGGAAAAAGAAAACAACACATGGCAATACTTTATTAATTTTAAGGAAATGAGGGGAGATGTCTGTTTTCAGTTAAACTGGTCTGAAGCTACAGACATTGAACTGGGCTTTTAATTTTAAGGAGACAGATTTGCACATATAGTTTCCCACATTATCAGGAAGTAGTTTTCCTGGGAGACCTTTTGTAAGCTGAAATGGCATAAAGTGAAGAAGCAATTACTTTAGGACACATCTTGCTAATAGAGGCAGGAAATAAAGCACAGATGCTCACCAGTACAGTTCAAAGATATGTTGGCTTGATGCTGAGATGCTTAGTTTCGTTCCTGAGGCAGGAGCTGGGGGATGCTGCTCTCACTGCTCTGCTTGCTGCCTCTTTTAATTGCAGTGGCTTGCTGCAAAGCGAATACTGAAGGCTGTTTTCTCTTCGTTCCCTTTTTTTCCCTCAAAAGTGAAAATCCTCTTTGGATTTCTTTTGGTTTGTGAAAACAGATATTAGTGTAAGTCTTTTATAAAAGCCAAGTGGTGTAAAATGAACTTCTGAAAAGCATAGAATATCTCTATGATGAAAGGATAAAAAAGTGCCATCCCAAAACTAACAGAAGTGGAAATGAGTATGTTAGTGATTGGGTCATATAAATCTGACGCACAAATTGTGATATTATATGATATTGTAGGCTTTTATAGAATCTTTGTGGTGTCTACATTTTTAAACAGTATTAAGTTCAGTCATTGGGATGTTAGAAATAGTCTATAGTTAACTTTCAAAGTTATGCTGAATTTTTGTCTCGCTGGTAATGCCTTCATCTCTTATTGTCGTGTTGAAGTTTTCTTTTTCCAGAGCAACCTAAAATTTGTTCAGTGATTTCAAACATTGTGTTGTTCTAACTTAAGACATTATTGTGCAAAAGAGATAAATTTTATGTACAGTCACTAAAAATGCACTCCCAGCTTATGAGACAATCAATCGTAAGAAATATCCTGATTTCAGAGCTGTTAAATGTGGGGAAAAAAATGCTCCTTAGAATCAAGTGATATAATAGAATACACAATACAGTTGTACTCATTTTTCTAAATATCATTAAATTGGCTTTTAAATACTTGGATAGTGGTTTTTTTTTTTTTTTTAATTATACTAGCAGTTTGTTAAAGACATAAAAGTGGGCAGTTTTTTAAAAAATATTTTCCATATTCATTTTCATATATCAGTGTTATTTAAACAATGATTTGCAAGAAATTGTTTGAAAACTCTCACTCCTTTTTAAAAATAGAAATATAGTAGGCTTATGTTCTCTTCTTTCCCAAGGTACAAACTCTGAGCTGTCTAACCCATCTGAAACTGAATCTGAGCGTAAAGATGAGCTGAGTGATTGGTCACTGGCGGGAGAAGATGACCGAGAGAGTCGGCATCAGCGTGACAGCAGGAGACGCCCAGGAGGAAGAGGCAGAAGTGTTTCAGGGGGTCGAGGTCGTGGTGGACCACGTGGTGGCAAATCTTCCATCAGTTCTGGTAGTCTTTTATATACTCTGTCAGAATCTTTTCTTTGTAAACAGTATAATTTCATAAAAGTTAATTCATTTCCCAGGACCCCCGCCCTCTGTTTTTGGAAGTTTCTCTTTTTCCTTAACTGTCTCAGGAAAACAGTAAAAAATATATATATGCGCGCACACACACACACGTAACAACAACATAAAGAAAGGCACTATAGAGTGTCTCTCAGTGAAAGGTTAGCCAGAATATTCAGATCAGAGTAATTTTAGTTGGAGCTGATATTTCTGCTTCATTGGTCAGATGTTCAAACTTTGGACGCTTAGGTAATTAGAATTTTTTTCCTCTAGAATTTTTTGGGTTATATATTTCTCTTTTCCAGAGAAACCCAGATAATTCTAATGTATAGAGAGATCTAAATACCTTTGTATACAACTGAAAAGCATTTATTCCTACTCCACCACTTTGGAACAGGGAAAAACTGTGAAATCACCTTTTAAAAAAATCTTTTGTTTGAGGAATTCACCTGTAAAGAGGAGTGTCTAGGAGACTGAGATTTTAGATATTATAATAAACCTTTTACTCATTGTTATTTTGAAAATTTAAATACTATAACTTAAGTGGTGGTGTAGGAGTTGACAGAATGTTCTTGCTTAGCATAATGAGTTGGGGAAAAATTGTCAGGGATTAGATTATATCAGGGATATAACCATAACAATTACTGTATGGCATTTGTAGGAATACCACTTTTAATTTTTTTTAAAAAGTGAATCAAATCACATTTTTTAAAGAACTTTTAAAAAAGTACTCTCTAGTTCTAGTGATAATCTTCAAGTCCTGAGTTCATTTTATAGACTTTTAGGGAAATCGTTTTTATATTTTAGAACATTGCTCACTGTTACCAAGGTTTAACATTACAGTTTGCTGAATTTCAGAGTAAATGTACTTTACCTAGTGTTTATGATTAATGGATAAACTTAGTGTCTTTTGCAAAGATGCTAGCTTGCTAGCTGTTACCAAAGGAAACTTAGGAAAAATCGTGATTAGGTGAATTTCTTCTATAATTTGATTGCTGGAAGCAATTATGCACATAGGTAAGATGGGTATTTTTTTTCCCCTATAATTTATGTCTTACAAACCTTTCCTTTCCCACTCTTATCCTACCATATCCCACCTATACTCTTTCTTTCTGGAGATGGGAGTACTAGTCAGCATTCATTCCCACATTTTCCTATAACCAGTTAGAATTTCAAACTTTTTAGATTGCATTTTTTTGTGTAGACTTTTGCTTGCTTCAATTTGTAATAATAAATTTCTGTTATGTCATAGAGTGCAGGTGTTGAGTATTATTTGGAAATATATTAGCTGAATATTTGTTTTCATTTTTATTTCTTTAGCCTTTGTACAGAATTAGCTAGGAATGTGAATG
Organism: Neotragus pygmaeus; assembly: GCA_006410875.1. Lineage (NCBI taxonomy): Eukaryota > Metazoa > Chordata > Mammalia > Artiodactyla > Bovidae > Neotragus > Neotragus pygmaeus. Next base: position 1,989,699 of record SJYV01018739.1, on the reverse strand, counting down.
TAAAAAGTAACATGTATACTAGTTTCCTAATATGTTTTTAAGACAAGTCAAAGAAATGGTAGAAAGCCAAGGTGTTCACTCATTTTCTGTTTTAATTTTACATCACCATTTAAAGTTTTTTCATATTTGTTATTTTTCAGGTAAAATAGTGATACAGAAAACATTTTGTCTGAAGACAGAGGATGTATTTTTATTGGGGGAAATGGAAGTTTATTATTAATTGATATAGATCAATATAGGTCAAAACATTCCTAATAACTGCAGCTCTCTTAAACAAATATTTCTTGCCTCTGACATGCATTTAGTGCTCAAAGATCCAGACAGCAATCCATACAGCTTACTTGATAATACAGAATCAGATCAGACTGCAGACACTGATGCCAGCGAATCTCATCACAGTACTAACCGTCGTAGGCGGTCTCGTAGACGAAGGACTGATGAAGATGCTGTTCTGATGGATGGGATGACTGAATCCGATACAGCTTCAGTTAATGAAAATGGGCTAGGTATGTAAGCATTTAGGGAAAAGATTTATATTACTGTATACTATTGTTAATATATGATGCCTTTAAAAGAATATGCAATTCACAAATTGAATTTTTCCTAGTGTTCAAGTAGGTAGATGGCTTTGTGTCTGTCTTAAATGTCCAGTTTTCAGATTTGTATAGCCAAACTGTTTGAAACTGGGAGGGTTTATTAAAGTGCCCTTTGATGCCATTAAAACAATACAGATATTCAAACTGCAGGGCACTTAATATTTTCAATCTTCTAAGCCAAAATTGGGCTTTCATCTTGCCTCTTTATGTATTATTATAAATGACACTAATGAAAGTGTATATACTTCGTAGGCATTGATTTCCAAAGCGCTAAAATGTCATTAACTTTGGTAAAAACTAAACTCTGTTGGAGAGGAAAATTTTATTCCTGAATGATAAATTAAGTCTTAGAGTTTGTTTAATCAAGAGTTAAAAACCCTCTTAATTTCTGGATGATAATTCCATCTGTTAATCTAGTAGGAATGTTTAAAACTACAAAAGTATTTTTCCTGTGAATAGCATGTATTGTTTTATCTTTCCTGTGTAATTAAAAGGTTCTTTCCCCTTAAATCTTTGAAGGCAAGAATTTTTTTTGCTTTGTTTTTTGCATTGTTTTTGTCAGAATAGTTTCATGGTGAACTTTGCAATTACAGATGATAGTGAAAAAAAACCCCAGCGACGCAATCGTAGCCGCAGGCGTCGTTTCAGGGGTCAGGCAGAAGATAGACAGCCAGGTAACTTGAGTGGACCTGTTGACAACACCAGGTCATAAGCATGAAAAAAAAATGTCATGTGTCTGCTTTCTAAATATATTATACTTACATGTACACATGTGTGTATATACATTCAAGATGTGCATTGCATAAATTTTCTCAACTAATAAGACTACTATTAAGAAAATGCATTCTTCCTTCACACCGTAATGTAATCTGTCTAATTGAACTAATGTTGTGTCTCAATTTTCTTACGTGAAAATACTGTTGAAAAGACCATTATTTTGTCCACTTGGCAGATTCTGCACATTTGAGGTGGGACCTGCCATCCCAGGGACTATGTTTTAGCTTGTGATTTTGGATGATTGGCAAAACTGGACAGCTTTTGCATGGTGCCTGCTACTGTATCTGGATTCAGCACCTCATTTTTGTGGGGGTTCTAGTACCCACAGTTTAAAAAAGTATAAATGAGAAAAATACTTGAAAGTGTCTTTTTCCTAATAAGAAGAATGCATGTTATGTTTTTGTTTATTGTAGTGTGATGCCTTTTCCCTTACACCTACTAACTATTCAAATTAATAGTACTTACTTAGTTTTAGAATGTTAATTTAAGTAGATACAGTTTTTAGTAACTTGTTTGCTGTGTCTATACTACCTTGAACATAATTCCATTTCTTGTGTACAGAGAATCACATGTATATTCACAGTGGAGAAATTGTGTGCACCAGAAATAAATCCCTTTTGTTAAACTAATCAATTTTGCATTCTTTCCAAAGCAAATTCTTGTGTTTTCCCCCAAATAAAGAATATAAATTCTAGTATCTTAAATTTAGTGGTTGTCGAGACATGTGAGAAAACTATATAAGGGGATTAGTTCCCATTCTTAGGGGGAAAAAAAGTTCATGTTTTAGCGATAGTTGTAAATTTAAAAGAAATTAAATACTGTCATAATAGGTTTTGAGGAAATGTTTCTTATTTTTTTTATCTTCTTTTCTCTCTCTTTAGTGTTAGAAATATCTTTGGGATGAAGAGATTGTATTTAGTTTGTGTTTTTGAAGCTGGCATAGCAGTGAATACCAGTTTCTGGACATACTTTATAAATAAGGAAATTTAAGTTACTAGTATGGGCTTGAGATAGGATACATTAAAACATAATTTAGTAACTAGGTGGATGGTGGTTCATTACTAAGTCAAAGGACATAAAGGGAATAACATAAAAGGCTTTGATAAAGAAGAGGAAGAGATTTCTGCATGGTATTTATCAGAACTTGAGTAATTGGAGTTTTAAATAATTTGACAATGATTTGTGTTCTCTACTGCATTTATTCCTGTTTTTACTCTGTTCTCTGGAAGTACTGATTTCCTCTTTAGAACTCATTGTCTTTCTCAGCCTGCCCCCAACACACACAGAAACCCACACACCCAGAAGATAGGATAGGTGGAACAAACACATCATTTTCTCCTTTGGCTCTCTCTGGCAGCAGTTCTAGGAAGGAAGTGTCTATCTAAAAGTTAATGTCAGCATTCTCTGAAATAAATACCTATTTAATTTGTTCTTATTTGCTTAAAATTTCTTGTTGCCTTTAATATTAAGCAGTGAGTATTTACTATACTTAGCAAAGTGCAACAGTGTACTGGTGTACAACTGATTAATTTTGGATCCCTTAGAGGAAATTCTGGAGTCCAAATTACACCATACAAATTGCTTCACTTTTTTTTCCTATATAAATGCTTATCTGTTTTGAACTTTTAAGTGGCTTGCATTATGAGGCCTATAAACAGACCATTATCTGGCTATAAACAGGTTTTTCTCTGAATCAGCTGAGGTTGTTTGTAATTTTACCTCTGTTTGGTGGAGGATGGGCACTGGTATTTACCTTTCCAGCTAAGTGCCTATTAATTGATAAAATATCAAAGTTCTATGTCTGCATAGTGGGCGAACGTTCTAAGAATTACCGTAAGTTCAGATTTAGCAGTGTGTGCGCCTGTGCATCAAGGTTTCCAGGTAGCGGAGTTCTTCCTGTTGTCACCGAAGGCTGAACCATGGAAACAGAATGAATTCATTATGGTGCTCTCCGAACTACAATACTTTCTAGGATGCTTGTGCTTCCATATATGGAGACATAATAAAGAAGTGGGTTTGATCCCTCTCCCCAGTTTTGGAAACTATTAAATTTATTCATAGATTCATTTACAGTGAATTTAAATGATGATTTATAAAGCTCCAAAGTGAGCATATTGAGTTTCTTATAGAGGGAAACAGTCTAAGACATGAAACATCTTTTTAGTGGTGTTTCTAAAGACGTTTATTAGTTCTGAATTAAGTTGTTTCTTGAGATTTAAAAAAGATTCATATAATAATCTTACAAAGGTGTTAGCATTTTAATGCATAACTAGGAGAAATGTAAATATAGTCCAGTCTTATATTAAAATGATTATGTAATTTAAACTTGATGGATTAGTTCTCCCATAAATGGCACCCCACTCCAGTACTCTTGCCTGGAAAATCCCATGGGCGGAGGAGCCTGAGGAGCCTGGGAGGCTGCAGTTCATGGGGTCATGAAGTCGGACACGACTGAGCAACTTCACTTTCACTTTTCACTTTCACGCATTGGAGAAGGAAATGGCAACCCACTCCAGTGTTCTTGCCTGGAGAATCTCAGGGACGGGGGAGCCTGGTTGGCTGCCGTGTACAGAGGGTCGCACAGAGTGGGACACAACTGAAGTGACTTAGCAGTTAGTAGTGGCTACACCGACTTAGCAGCAGCAGCAGCAGCAGCATGTATGTAGTGACTTACATTTTATCAAATTTTTAATTTTTACATAATTTACTGCTGCCACAATTTATACCATATTTTACATAATCAGGGATGTTTCTTCATCAGTTTCTGAGAGAAAACAAATTCTTTGAAAGGAAGAGACTGATTATTTTGATATTTCTTCAAATTGGTTAAGTCTAAGTTGCAAATCCTTGAAAAGAAAGTTCTGAGGTTAAAATGAGGCCAGTCCCAGCAGACCAGAGGTAGTTTGTTGCCATTGGGTTGCTGGTAGATTGTTAGTTTTGGTTAGTCTTTTCCCCAATTCCTACCATCATTGCAAATAGGTCAGTCCCTTGAAAGATTGGCAAAATGTGAAAAGGGGATAGTTACTGAATTAGTGGTGGACATTTTCCACCATGATCATTGTCCACATTTTAAGATGGTGGACAAATCTTTAGTTTGCTTGAATTTTTTTATATTACTCAAAACAGTTTCTAGTATGAAATATTAAACTATTAAATAATAACTATTAAATAATACTTGAGTAATAAAGTTTTTACATGTTTGATGAAAATTTCATATTGACGCATGCTA